>MU225887.1:157006-167342 GCA_018584345.1 Thuja plicata
CAATTATGAGGTCATATTTATTTAATTAATTAAATATTGTCAACAAAATCTTCTCTTCAGTTCAGAATTGGAAACTTCTCTTTAATTATGCTTTAAAGAGAAAGAAAACAGATAAAACAATTAAAATCAAAGAAAGAAAATAGTTAAAGCAAAGGGAAAACAATTTATTGTATTCTTTTAAATAAAGCTTTCTAATTTAAACTGGCTTTTCTATCTATTTTATTTCAAAGAGGAAAGTTTCTATTCTGATTATCTCTAAGTCTATAAAAGAACTCCCATTCCTCATTCAAAATGGTTGATTACCTTGATTACCCTGGAGAAAATATGCATTGTTAGAGTACTAAATTGTTCTACATTTTTATCATCTCATTTCTAGTTAAAAGCTTTTATTTGCAATAGAATAATCTCAATTTCTAGAATAATTGCATTGAAATCATGTCTTAGATTAATCTTGCATCTTTCAATTCTTAGAATAATCTTCCATTGCATTGCATTCATGGAGAAAAATCCTTCATTCCTAGATTGGTCTATGGTTGTGAGACTCTCGTTCTGAGAGCTATTTCAAAAACCCCGTCTGGATAGAAGGCAATAAGTCGAATCATGCAGACAGGCAAGATGAATAATCTCATATTCAGTCTTGTGTGTATCTGATGAAGAAGGACTATATTGAAGTGTATGGTGAGTTAACAAGGCCAAATTTACCACATACACCACCAACATGCATATTATTGAATGGATCATTGAGTTGTCGAGCCAAGAGCCTATCTTTCTCCTCTTGAAAGGCTTTCTTTTCCATTTCTACCAAAGTCTTTCTCTCCAACTCTAGGCATCTAATTTTTTCTTCCTTACGAGTTTGTTCATCTTGGAATGCTTTCTTTTCACGCTCAATCCTCTTAATCCTTTCATTCATGTAACCTAAAGAGGTCTTGAGTGGTGAACTTGGTCTTGAGTTTCTAAACAAGTTGTTGGTATAAGTTGTATTGACATGAGTGTCATAAAGTTCATCTCCTTGATTCTCATGTTGTGATAACTCATCATCATAAGCATGTCTTTTACCTCTCTCTCTCTCTCAGCCCTTTGGTGTGCATCTAGATATCTTGTTGAAATAAGGGGTGAGGTTGGTCTATTATTATGAGAGGAACCAATGAATGAAATAGCATCCCTACTCTTTGCAAACATATCATCATAAAGTTTATCCATGGCTTCCCTCTCTCTCCGAGTCCTTGTGTAACTCATATCCATAGAAGAGTGAGAAGATGCTAAGGGGATACCCAACTCACTAAGATGACTCTTTGAATCAAACCACACTTCCGAGGTATTCCTAGGCGATTGATCAAATATGGGTTCTTTCCCCTTATGTTTTTGGCAAGTTTTTACTAAGGGTAATTGGTTGAAAACCAATTGAGGTCATTTTCCTTGATTTACTTGATATCTCATTGTAACTGGCATGAAAGAAAAGGTACTAGTTGATAGGATGACCCTAAGAGACATTGGTATCAAACTAGGATAGAAAAGGAATTAACTTGTCCAAAAAGAGGTGATAAGATAGAATATTGCCAAAAAAGTGTAAGCCAACACTGCCACAGAGGTGCCCAATAAATTTGGGTGAGTACCCTAGCACATATGGATCAGGAGGATGGTCTTACCCAAATTATATTAGTTGAAATTGAAATTGTATGAAAGTGGATGGAAAAGAGACTACCAAAACTCTCCAAGTGTGTTATCAAAGAATCTAAAGGTTTATCTTTTCAACAAGGACGGTTTCTAGCTCACCAAGCTCCAAGCAAGGTAACTTGTAAAATCAAAGATTACAAATCCAAGAGGTCAAAATGAAAGAATCCAAAGCTAAACAAGCTTCTAACAATGGGGTAAGTAATCCAATCTGACCTGGATCAACCCAAAAAACTAAAAATGACAGGACAACAAGTTAAACAGGCTCAAAAATGACAGCAAACAACTCACTGGCCGACAGTTTTGCGTGACAAAATGCTTCCTCATGTGAGGATTAGCACATGACCACGCGACAAAATGCTCAAATATGGGTGAAGAAAGACTAGACTGGTGTGACAGGAAGGACAAAAAACTTACAGCAAGTGTATAAAATATTGTACGAGGATTCTCAGAGAGCTGCGTGAGGAAACACAGTGAATGGCGCGAAGAAACAGTTTTC
Organism: Thuja plicata; assembly: GCA_018584345.1. Taxonomy (NCBI): domain Eukaryota; kingdom Viridiplantae; phylum Streptophyta; class Pinopsida; order Cupressales; family Cupressaceae; genus Thuja; species Thuja plicata. The sequence goes on from MU225887.1 coordinate 159,177, forward strand.
TTGCATGAGGAAAGGACACAAAACTTAGTTTTTGATTGTTTTCATTAACAGATTTTATCATGAATCAGACATGCAATATAGCAATTAGGGAGTTCAAGCAATCAATGTCTTCAAACAATGAGCAAGGGACAAAGCAACCTTTCACATAAACATGGATAGTGTCATAGTATTCTACTCCATAAGAATGCTACTTGTGTATGTTCTCAAAATGTTTTCCAATCACGCACATAGTCCTAGAAAAGAAAAAGTTGGTTGCACTATGGTTCTTAGTAATGGCTTGACTCTGCAACTTTTGCAATCTCAAGTGCGTGAAATCCAATCCTAGGGCACCGAGGTTTTGACACAGTCCAAGAATTTAATCAATCATGAGCTGCTGAGGAGATCTGACAACCACAGGAAACTACACCTGTGGAGATTTCTTCCACAAGGACATTTATATAGTGTTTGTTGCTACCATGGCAAAAATGGCTATTATCGCTTGAGGTTTCGTCCACGTGGTTTACCCAATAAAGGGAGTGTCCACTACGGTTAACCCTCTCTAACAAGGAAGACTCAAAATATGGACCACATGGGGACTTGGTTTGGATTCAAGGGTTCCAAGTTTCTGATTCTCCCAAAAGGGAAAAGATCATAATCCTCTAGCCTCTTCACCTCACCCAAACATAGCAAACAAGATTAATTGACCCACTAATTTGCAATCACCTCATCTAGGGTTCACACAACAACAAATGACAGCAATCTCCCCAAAGAGAGAAAGTATCGGCAAAAGTTGAAGCCCAAACCAAGTTGACCAATGAGATTAAAAATATCCTTCCCTACCTACAAGGGGATCTATCATCAAGAAGAGCTTTGCATGTAAGACAAGTGAATGAATCCCACTCTCTCAAGATCGCCACAAATAGTGTTCATAGGGCCTAGTTACTATGTGAAACATGTATGCAAGAAATCAAATCTAGGTCCATTTTTAGAGCACCAATTGGAAATGTGATCTATGAAAGAAAGAAACACTCAAGCTAAACACATGAGAGGTTTATTTTATTTCCAAAATCCAAATGTTATAGAGATCAACAAAATACCTCAAATCCAATGCAACGTGAATTGTTTTGTTGTTTATCCACGAAAGTCCAAATCAGCAACAGCAACAACAAATCACAAACCACTAGAAACAATAAAAATTAGTGGTTAGCAAAAAAAAAGAGATATATAAAATAGCAATGAAAAAAGACAGATCTCTGGTGCGAAATCTCATGTGAAGATTCACACAGTACCACGCAATGAAATGCAAACTCTCGTGCAAAGATGTGCCCAGACAACAAAAAAAATAGTAACAAATTAGATCTATAGCCTGGTGTCGAATGTTGCATGAAGATTCGCATAGAGCCGCACAAAAATTTGCACAGAGCCACACGAGGAAATGCAAAATCTGGCAAAAGTTTGCTTGTAGTCCAGGAAAATGTCGTGTGAAATTTTCCTGCAAAAAGTATGGAAAATACGAAAATTTGAAAATAAATTACGAAAAATAACTATAAAGATAGAAAACAAATCTTCTGCCCCATGGTGGGTGCCAAAAATGTGTGATGAAAATGTGTCACACTTCTATGAATCATTCCATCCAAGATTGCTCAAGAATGAGGCCTCAAATATCGACTCAAAGCTCCCTAGTCATGGAGTGCAAAGGTTTGTAATGGAGGCCCTCAGATTGACCTAGTTGTGCCATTTCAAGTACACCATGAAATGAGAGATTCAATGCATGAAAAATGACAACTATTCTATATGATTGCAATGCATAAAAGGAAATTAATCTATATGATAACAATGCATGATTAATCTATGAAAGGAAATATGTAAATTTAATCTATGAAAGTCAACATGATTCTAAGCTAATGTGAATCTAATCTACATGAATAGCCATTGATGCAAGAAGAAGAAGACAAGAAGAGAGAAGTTGCAATATCTAAGCCAAAGTGCTCAAAATCATCTCCAAAATTACTCTCCAAACCTGCAGCATAACAATACCTAAAAATTCTATATGAGAATAAGAAGGAGAGGTTTCCTTATAAAGAACAGTGAACGGTTAACATTAAGAGGGAAAAAGAAATGAGCAATGGTGGAGATTAAATCTTGGTTTATCCATGTGCTCATTAAAGAGAAAAGCCCACCACTTAGGAAGATGTGAAGAAAAAGGGACTTTTATTTAATTTTTATTTAATTTATTTCCTTTTTCATCAAATAAAGTGCTTTAAGTGGAGATTTTTATTTATTTAATTAAAAGAGGGGTTTTCTTTTAATTAAATAAATTAGAAGAATTTTATTTAATTAAATGGGAGGAATTTAATTTAATTAAATAAGATGAATTTTATTTAATTAAAAGGGAGAAATTTAATTTAATTAATTAAGGGAGATTAAATATTTTAATTAAATAAAAATGATCAAACCTTAGGAAATATTGAAATAATTGAATTAATTACAATTTGATCAAGGAAATTGATTTGAATTGAAAATGTTCCAAAGCATTGATTCAGAAATTTAATAAATTGATAAAATGATAAATGGGGCCCATAATCTAGGCGACCATTTTAGGGTGCATACATCTCCAACCCCAGACAATGAATAATGACTTGTGGACCTTAAAGTTTGACGGGTCCCAGTCTAAGCAAGGCTGTGGAGCCGGAGTGGAATTGATCAACCTGCAGAGAAAATCTTTCCTTACGTCTTATAGGCTGCAGTTCAACTGCACGAATAATGTCATGGAGTACGAGGCCTTGGTCCTTAGACTCCTATTTGCACTAAGGAAAGGAATCACTCGCCTCTGAGCCCTGGGTGATTCAAATTTGATTGCTAAGAAAATCTGGAGCCAATATACCTATCACGACAAAAGGCTGGCGGCGTACCGCAATCGGGCATGGAGCCTTATCAAATATTTTGATCCCTTTGGTATTGAACTTATTCCCAGGAGACAGAATTATGTCCCGGATGCCCTTGCTATTTCCGCTATCACATTAAAGCCAATGGCTGGCTCCTGAATCCGAAAATTTTCCATTGAGATGATCCCCACCCCATCCATCCCAGACAATGTCACCCATTTTTAGGTTTTTGAAGATGATCAGCATATCCTAATCTTTATGGTCAATGTGGGTGTTTTTGAGGACTAGATAGTGGAAGAGAGAGATCACGATGATACTAGATAAGGTGATAAAGACAACGGTATCATGGACCTACCAACCAACACCATCCCCAAGGGGATGATTGCGCTGGAAAGAATCTTTGACTCAGACCCTCGGGGCAAGGAAAAGATATCATCCTCCTCTGAGGGAGAAAATTTTGAGAAAGTCAACATCAGCCAGCCCGGTGAAGAGAAAATGATACACATTGGCACTTCCTTCTCCCCAAAGGAGAAGGAGAAGATTCTCGTGGTTCTCCAAGAATACATTGATGTAATTGCATGGGGATATGAGGACTTGAAAACCTATGATACATCTATTATGACTCATACTATCCCACTTAAACTTGATGCTAGGCCTTTCTGGTAAAATAAATGATCGGTCAACCCACTAATTGAGCCTCTAATTCATCATGAGGTTCAGAAGTTACTATCAGCCTGGATAATTTTCCCAATCCGGCATACTACGTGGGTTGCCAACCTTGTCCCTGTGTAAAAGAAAAGTGGCAAGATCCGCCTTTGCGTGGATTTAAAAAATTTAAACAAAGCCTCTAAGAAAGATAATCACCCTCTCCCCTCATTGGATGAGGTATTGCAAATCATGAACGGATCACAAATGATGTCCTTTTCCTGAGACAGGCGTGATCATTCTGCCCACCTTGCCCAAATTTGTGAGAGGTGTCGTCGGTATGGAATATCCCTCAACCCTAAGAAATGTATATTTGGGGTCACGAAAGGGAAGCTGCTCAGGCATATTGTCTCTGAGAAGGGTATATCTATTGACCTTGAGAGAGTTGAAGCACTGCTAAATCTATAGATATATGACAATAAGAAGGAAATGAGATCTTTTTTTGGGAAGATCAATTTTTTCTGGTAGTTCATCACCGTATTCGCCAAGATTGTGAAGCCACTCAACGAAATGATGAAGAAAGATAATAAGATTGAGTGGAGTCTAGAGGCAAAGTGGGTATTCACCCAGATTAAGAAAACAATCATGGAGGCACCAGTCTTGGCTAGTCTGGACTATTCCCTCCCTTTTTACATATACTCCTTTGCCTCATCGCATTCTGTCGCAGTAGTGTTGACCCAAAAAGTTGAAGGGGAAGAACGACCGATAGCTTTCATGAGTTCCCCCTTTAAAAATGCCAAAGTCTGGTATTTGCCTCTGGAAAAGCAGGCTTTTGTTCTTGTCTGTGCCGTGAAGAAATTCTGGCATTATATTCTCCAGAGAAAAGTGCACGCAATCATCCCGGACCAAGCTGTCAAGTCTTTGCTAATGTAGAGCAAATTGGGTGAAAGATGGGGGAAATGGATGGCCATCCTCCAAGAGTATGATTTGGAAATGCAACCTATGAAGATAGTCAGAGGCCAGGGACTATGTAAAGAAATGGCAGAAGGAACTCCCTAGGTTGAATGCAAAACTTATACCGTGGAGTCCATCACTCAAGACCAATGGTATATCAACCTAGTATACTTGTTGTTAAGTAACAGGTGCCCGGAGGAGCTACCTCCAAGAAAATGTCGCACCCTGTAGCTGAAAAACAAAAACTTCATGATAAAAAATAACACACTTTTTTACAGGAATTATGAAGGGGTGTACCTCCAGTGTATAAACAAGGATCAAGCTGCGAAAATGATTGAAGAATTTCATGAGCAATTTGGAACCAGGCATGGCTCAACTGACGGCACTGCCCACTAGATCCTCCAAGCTGGGTACTATTGGCCCTGTATCTTCAAAGATGTCTACACTCACGTCAAAAGATGCCATACCTACCAAATAGTAGCACATCATGAGCGAAACCTAGCCATGCCTCTGCAGTCGGTCTTCAAAGCTAGACCCTTTGCCCAATGGGCATTTGACTTTATTGGGTAAATTAACCCCAAATCATTTTCCAACCACCGGTACATTCTAACTGTTACCGATTACTGCGGTGGTCTGAAGCAATACCTTGTAAAAATTATATGTAGTCATAAAATTCCTGGAAGAAAATATGATCACAAGATTCAGAATGCCCTTTGCTATAGTATGTGACAATGGTCTGGCATTTTCTTCAGCACAATTACTTTAATGGACCTACAACAAGAAGATCACTCTGAAGTTTTCCAGCAACTATTACCCCTAGGGAAATGGTGTTGCTGAATCAACTAACAAAAATTTACTCGAAGTGATGAAGAATCTATTAGGACAAAACCCCAGGGACTGGCACCAAAAGCTGAGATTTGCTCTCTGGGTGGATCGCATTCAAATTAAGTCAGCCCTAGGGACATCCCCATTCTATCTGGTTTATGGCCATAACCTAGTATTCCCCATTAACTTGCAGATCATGGTTTTACAATTTATGCAGGAATTCAGCAACCAAGACAATATTGTGGAGGTTCGGCTCCTAAATCTGGTATAAATGGAAGAACAAAGAGACACAGCCCTTGAACATTTTGTGCATCATCAAGTAGTAGTGAAGAGATGGTTTGACCAAAGAGCCCAGTATAAGGCCTTCCAGATTTCGGACCTGGTCCTCTTGTGGGACAAGGCCTAGGAAAAGAAATGAAAGCACACCAAGTTTCAGCGGCTCTGGCTTGGACCATATCTGATATCTGAGATCTACGGGGCAAATACTTATCACCTCAACACTATGACTAGAGAAGCCATTCCATTACTCGTCACTAGTCAGTTTCTTAAATACTAATTTGAATGAGGTACGTCAGTAAGTTTGTCTGGAATTGTACAATATGTAAATTTCTCGCTTGTAAATATCTCTACCGGTGTTCTGTTTGGAATACCTTTGCCTTGTAAGTAGCTTCTTGCTAGCCGCCCTCTGGGGTAGCCTTTTCCTTGTATTTTCTGCTTGTTTTTGGGTTTTCTTTTGTTTTCTCCTATTTTTTTGGTCTCTAGCATGTTGCCTCCTCTTTGTAGATAGGTATGCTTCGCATAACATATAGTTTTTCGAATGATACCCTATGTATTCTGGGTAACTCAGAATCTATTGTTAGCCTGGTGGAGTTTCTTCGTGCTTTGGGGTTGTTTTGTCGATATGGTAAGGGGTTATGGGCAATCTTCATCTGGTTCACATCTTGGTAGTCCAAAAATCAGTTAACAAGAAATCTAAGGAACAAGTAATCAGACCTCTGGAGAGAAAATTGGTTGTACTCGCTGTTGGACCAAGTCTAAAAATCATTAAGAATATCTCAGGTCTAAAACATTCTCTCCTAATTTGGTGATTTAAAGCTGGATGGCAAGGTGAAAGAAGTACCGCCTCAGGAGTTGGCTAAGATTAAGGTCTGAGGTGAAAGAAGTACCACCTTCCCATTCAGAAAAGAAAAGAAAAGAAAGCAAAGAACTAACAAGTGGAGAATTTTGGTATCCAGGGAAAGCGTGTAGGATGTGACAACTTTGGTTCAGTTTGTCTAGTGCCTCCTCTCTGCTTCTCCTAGAGGTCATCAGCTTGGTTTTCTTTCAAAGCACACACCTCCACAACTAACTAAAGACTGAAAGATCAAATCAGTGATGGACTATATTTTCTCAGACACCTCACTCTATGCAAATGAAATGCTCCATGTAAATATTAATTTCAGTTTTGCTAACCAGAGATTCCAAAGTTCTCGAATGCGCTAAGGCATTCATCCCAAATAGTTGTCATTTGTTATGCCCTGCATACCCGTCCCTACATTTTGTATACAAAATGTTGGGTCCCCCTTTTTTTTTTCTTTTTTCACTTTTTCCCTTGCCTTGCTTTCTTTGTTTTCCTTTGTTTTCCCTCCGGGATTTTCTTCCGCAAGCGTGTCTTTCTTTTGCTGGTGTCTTCTCGTGTCTCTGGGACCCGGTCCCAGAGTTTGTTTGTTCTTTCCAGAGCTGGCTTCTAGACCCTGGGATTCTATGCATTGATATATTCTCTCACGAGAAGGTATGACTACATAGAATCCCCAGACCCGGAGTCCAGAGGTTTTCAGATTTATCGGAAAGCACAACCTATTTTTACCCTAGGGGTATAAATGGAAGTTACCTATCATTTTCATAGTTACCATGATTAAAACACTAAGAGCATTGAGAGTGATATTGAGATAATTAAGGTGATTAAACAGTGAAGTTGATCTCTATGCTTAGTGGCTCATTAGGCGTTGATTTGCGGTGTTGGCTTGTGATCATTCATGGGTGGACCTATTGCAGAGCATTTTCAGTCTCCATCTTCTCTTCCTCTTTCACGTTTCCAGGTTGGTTGCCGTTGTCGTTCTCTGCTTTTCCGTCTTTCTTTCCACTGATGTGGTTTTCACTTTTTTTTTTTTCTTTGCTTTCATTTTTTTCTTGTTTTCACTTTCTGTGTGTTCCTGGTTTGCCTCCCGTTGGTGGGTTGGCCCTGCTAGAATGTTGTCCGCCTTCTATGCAGTTGTATTTTAGTGTATATGTAGTACATTTTTGTGAGTTAACTTTGGTTCCTTTGTAGGTTCTGTACATTATGTAGATGTCAGTAAATCATGTATATATGCCTCAGCTTTGTATTTTAGTGTGTGTGTATATCTCTTATATATCCTTCCATTCTTGATGATCTTGTCGTGCCCCATCATTTCTTGCATCACTTTGTTGAGCTCGTCGAGAGGGAATCGCCACGGCTCGAACTCGACACCTCGCTGGTTCGAGCCATGGTGACTTTCTCTCTCTTATATTGTGTTACCTTAATGGAAAGATTAATTTCCCACGAGTCGGCATTTAAACCCCATCCCATCTGGCATTCAATTTTCCCTTGTGTCGGCCTACTTGTCATCATTAATGACATTTACGCCGCTTGTCACATGACCACGTGACAACCCACATCAGCTGAGTACGATTTCCTACTGGTTACATCGACATGGAAATGGCTAGTTCTTCTCGACTCTGGGTGTTGAGGTCTTGTATGAGTTAATTTTGGCCTTCTAAATCAACCACACACTTCAACATAGTCCTTCACCAGGTACAGCCAAGACTGAATATGAGTTATTCATCCTGCCTGTCTGCGTGATTCGACCTATTGCCTTCT
>MU225887.1:197054-218850 GCA_018584345.1 Thuja plicata
TTAACAGGTTCATTATACCTAGTACAATATTTGTGGGTACTAATTCCCACCGGGGTTTTCCTTTGATCAAGGTTTCCCCGTAATCATATCATGTGTTATGAGTTCTTATGTTAAGATTCATTCTATGTATGTTTGATTTATGTTTAAGTTGTTGAAAAGTAATTAATAGATAAACATTGATTCACCCCCCCTCTAAGTGTTTCCAACACTCTAGGTGATCAAGTGCCCCGGAGCACATTTGGTGAGGTAGTAACGGTGGCCTCATTGTTAAACTTTAGCCAGAGACCCCATCCACCTCCAGAAGATGTTCCAATGGAGGAAAATGTTCTAGCAGATGAGACCAATGAGGCTAAAGAAAAACAGTAGCAGACTGACCGAGAAGTCCCAGAGAATGTAAATGTTGGATCAACTGATGTTGGGAGGGACGAGGAGGTCCCTAAAGATACAGGCAATATCGATGTCAGAGAATAATTTATGGATATCACAACAGAGGACACCAACATGGCAGAAAATATGGAGGCCACCTGAGAGCGGGAACTAGAACAGGATAAAGGAAAAGTGCCTAATGACACTATGCATCCCGGGAACGCACCGCCTAATTCTGAAAAGGGTCCAGATGCCCAGGTCTTAATAGTAGAGCCATCCCAGCCACCCTAATGGCTGGTAGAATCAAGGAAAAAAAAGGCCCTGATGGTCACATTAGGCGTTCCACTCTCCTTGGTCGAAATGATGGCCTAAAATGCAGAGGCTCATAAGCCTAAGAAGGCACGGACAGTCCATACCCTCCGGACTGGTCCAACGGGAAACACAATTGCAACTGTTGCAACACCTCCTCCAGATGCAGATGCAGCGGTCGTAAGGCCCGAAGATTACAATATCACAAAAGTGGCACTGGGGAGAAGAGACAAGCAGGGTGAACTAAACCTGTTGAGAGAGGCTACCAAAGTAGTGGAGGCCCGATACATCAAATGAGGTCAAACGTTGAAGGAGGAAAGAGAGACCAATGCTAATATCCTTGCACTTCTAGCAGAACTTACACAGCCTTTGGCCGAGATCCACCCGAAAACCTCTTACTTTGGATTACCGCTTGTGCATGGCGACTTGGATTCTATCCGGGCCATGAAGAAGAAGGCGTAGGCTGTGGATGGGTGGGTTGCCGAGAAGGTAGCTTCCATAAGAAAATTTCTAGCAGTGTCCCTCCCAGATCTTTATCAGATCGACATCCTTATCATCCAAGCAAATGGCTCCACTCTTGTATGGGAGGAAGAATTAGAGAAGTATGAAAAGTGGAAGGCCGGGTTGGAAGAAATTTGTAAAATTAGAGAAGAAGCCACCACAGAGGTGGGATTTTTGGGAGACAGAACATATGATTCCCTCCAGGCCTAGTACTCCAGACTTGGCCTCAAAATTGAGGCATGCAAGGAACTGGTTAAGGCCTTGAAAGAAAAGGTGATTGTGGCCCAATATCCCTTGGCCCTATTTCAGGCATTTGTGGTTGGAGTATCGCAAGTTGATCCCTTCACCACTGGGATGTGCACCTCAGAGGACTATGTCCTCAGTAAATTTGATGAACGGATGGAATCCCTATATTCAGTTGCCAGAGATTTTGACCAGGGTAGGCTATCAAGATGATGATCCAGACACATGACACCATGAAGATGGTGGATGAGTTCTGGAATGGAGCTGGAGATATTGAAGAAAAATTGGAGGTTGTTGCAGTCGATGGGATAGTATTAAAGACATAGACAAAGAAGGCATAAGTTAGGTGTTGGAGATATTCAAAAATAGTAAGGAACAATAAAATTCTCTGGAGTCCAGATAATTCCATCAACCATGTATCGGTTGTATTCTTTATTCTTTCGGGGAGCAAGCTTTCAGATCCCGAAGTCCCAGATCCAATATTTCTGAATTCTTTAAAGTGTCCCGTGTCCCGGTTCCCAAAGCTGACCGGTCACTTTCAAAGCAGTTAATAAGGATGTTAGAGGGTGGGTGACTCCAAAAAGGCACGTCGACTCAACAAGAAGGTTCTGACAAGTGGTCTTCCCAAGGCGCCGCTTCAACATAACACCTGGTGCATCGGAGACAGGGAGCCACTTTTCCTTTAATAAGGCATGTAGCCTCGATCCTTGGGGGATCAGATTTCTTCTTTTCTCCTCTCGGCTCTCTTCTCGAGGCTGATTCTTCCACTCCTCCTTTCTTGTCTCATTCTTCTGACATGTCAAACCTTTTCTGTCTCAATATCTTTGTAGCATGGTGCAAGTAGTACTGGCCACTAGAAATTGTATTATATTGCTTGAAGTATAAAGTAAGTTAGGTTAAGATTAGGGTAAACTTGTGTATAAATAATAAGTCTGACCTCATTCCAAGGGTCAGTGAAATTGATGATTTTGTAGTCCATATCTATAGCCATTTCAATTTTTCAGTTCTTAGTTGCAGAGCTCAATGCTCCTTAGTTGTTATAAGTTCTCAGTAGTTGGATTCTCCCTTAGAGCCGTCATTATAGTATGCACCAGTGCTGGCTGGAAACATGTTAATGAAGAAGGAAGGATTCTCTCAATGATGTTGTTAGCATTCTAATCTCTGTATTACATTCTTTTTTGTGATGTATGTTCCTTATGTCCCTTTCTCTAGTGTTTTAAGTAGATTAACAAACTTCTTTTCCCTCGCTATTGGATGAGTATGAACTGCTGATTCTATGTTTATTTAGTATTTAGTGTAGCATGTTAGAGCATGGTTGATGTTTTGAATGTTTTGCATAAACTATAAGTAGATGGAATATTTCTAACCTAGATGTATCTTTTGAATTTATTTGGTAATTAGAAAATGCTTGCAGGAAGCCTCACTTACCTAAATCCCCAGAGTAGATGAGCCGAGATAACTAGCTATCCCCCCAAACAAAACAGTCACACTCCCAACTGAGCCCCCAAACTGTCGAGACCCGACTCTCAGGTGCTTGAAGACCTGGAGAACCTCAGTTCTCTGGACAACCTTTACAGGCAAAGTTGGCCGGTACTCCAGTGCCCGGTGACAACTTACATCTGTTGGCAGACCCGATCAAAAAGGCCCATCAACAGAAGCTTTAGGTCAAATTATGAGGTGAGACTCAAGATAACTATATACATACTCCTAAATATGGTGACCTCGATGCACTTGAATTACGGGAGTGTAGTCTCTAGGAGCTTAGGGCGATGAATCGTCCCTAAGTTTAAGTCTCTAGCCAGAGCAATATGTTACCTATCCTATTTGAAGAATGGATGTCCATAATGCTGATCAATGAATTCCTAACCCATATGGTTGTATGCCTATCTTATATGGATAGATGGTTTCTCAAGTACCCAAATGAATGAGCACTTAAATAACTTATAGTAATAATAGGAAAACAAAAATTGTCAGTATTTTGGGGTAGCATGGAAAGGTTATTACATTTCTCATCCTTAAATGCCAGAGTCCCTATTGCTCTACTCTTCATTTCTTGAGTCACCTACAATATTACTATCTATACCATTTTTCTCCAAACTCATATCTGGTCCAATATTGTGGTCCTTATTTGACAAGGGTCTATTCCCAAGTCCACCAATTTTCCCAAGACCCTCTATATCGAAGTTATTTTCACCCTATTCTCTTTATTGAGATATGAAGCATTTTGCAATGCCCTTAGTTTGTTAATTTTCCCCTAATTTTGCAACCTGATCTTTTTTAGTATTATTTGTCTTTGCTAGACATTTTTCTACTTTCCTAGGTTCAATCCTATAATTAACCTTTAAGTTATCTCTTTTATGAAATCCGAGGTAGTAAAAATTTTCTTCTTCAATCTCAATCTTCTGAGTCCAATTCCTTACATTAACAAAGAACCTAACTTATTTAGGGATTTTCCTAACTATAGCTACTTTCACTTGCATATAAAATTGAGTCTCCATTTACCATATTCACGTCAATGTCAATTAAAGTTCCTAAAGATCTCCCATTATTTTTCAAGGTACTCTTCAAACCAATAGTCAATCGGCAAAGTATATATAATTGAATCCATTTAGGACAATTATATGGTTCTAGCATAAGAGAGTTATAGTTTCAATGCCATTTTTGCATATACAACGACGCCTCTCCAATAGTTTTTAATAATCCTTGTAGCACATTATCTCTCCTCTTGATTTATTAAAATAACAACAAAGAATCCTTTACGTAAGAATTATTTAATCTCTTGTGTTTTTCAAGATTTTTTTGATCCAAATCCTAAACTTAGCATGATCCACTTTTGGCCCTATAAATATGCAGATAATTGCCAAATCCTCCAACGATTATATATATGTCGATGTCTCATTTGATATATTAATAGTTTTTCAATTATCATGCTCTGATTGCATATACTCCCCATGCTCTGAACTATAGCGGATGAAGTCATCATGATTCAAATTTGTTTTTTTTCCATTTCAACACACTCACATCATTACACTTCATATTGTAATGTCCCAAATTAATAAATTTATGAAATTAAATTAATTTTTCACAAAGGGACGACAAATAAATTTATGAAATTAAATTAATTTTTCACAAAGGGACGACAAATAAATTTCATTCTCAATCCAAACCATCAGAGATGTGATTTTCTAAAGAAACTAAGATACCCACAAAATTTATCAATAAATCTTACAAACTATGCACCCGATTTGTAGATCTAATTGTCAAATCAACACAAAACTTTACCAAACTCAACATGCAAGTAAATAACAGAAAAATAAATATTATTTGTGTCAAAACCATGGCCTCAAGGCTGATATAAACATCAATATTATTCTCCTACAAATCAACCCAAAACAACGAGCAAATATGATGCTCGAAATAAATTACAAGCTCTCAAAACTTTTGGATAACCTCACCAAACTTAAAGCCAACTTTATTAATAATAAAATATCATGAAAATAAATAGAATAACATAAAACCCTTGGCCTCAAGAATGACATGAAATGAACTTCTGAAACCCTCAACACACTGGGAACCAAACTGGAGCTTCTAAACCCTCACATGCAAACTGCAAACCCAAAATACTGAGAACTATTTTCACTCCCAAATCTTCTAGCAAAATGATAATCTTTGAATGAGGTTATTCTATGGTAATCCTTGAATCCTATCTTAATCACTTGGTAATCCTTTGAATCCCTTCCTTAGATCACCTAGAAACCTTCAAACATCCCATTCTACAGTCTCCTTCTCCACTAGTTTATCAACCAATGAAGAAACATGCATAAGCTCTAATACAATCTTCCACAAGAATCATGAAAATTGGAACCAAAATCAAGCATATATGAAAACAATTTTGAAAATAAAATGGGGCACCAAATTCCACTACTTTAAATAGATGAAAATTTCTTGAAGTGGACATAATCATTTTATGACAACTTCCATAAAGCCGCTATATGCACAAAGATGCCCAAATTTGTCAAGGAAACTTTCCTAAAATTAATCCACTACTTATCAACTTGTCAAAACCAACATGATGCTCCCAAAACAAGAAGTTACTAATTTAGCATTGTTTGTTGTGAGAAATTTTAATTTACAACAATAAACAAATATTAAATTAATATTATTCCCAAAACTCTCATGTGATCCTAATTTACTATTTTGGGGTAATGAGAACTTAATGTTTTTAGCAAGTTTCTCTCTTTTGAAAAAAAGGGACATGACAAGTACCCCCTTCCCAAAATTTCTTGTCCTCAAGAAATTACAAACATGATTCTCCAAGAAGTTGTTGCAAAAGTATCCATTCATATCAAACTGTACATTGAATCTTGATCTTGTACCTGTGAGATGATGCATCTTCTTCCCAAGAACATTGTGCCATCTTGAAACCTCCTGTAACAAACAATAGTAATCATGTAATATAGGCCCTATTATATAAAAAATTTTGAGGCATTCTATTTTAATCCCAAGTTTATCAACAATCTTTTGAAAATCTTTTGTGAACTTCTCAAATGTAACTTCCCACAACTTCCTTCCTAGCATTTTGGTAAATCCCAATAATGTGGGCCTAAACTGAATGAATTTTTTGTAGATATATTTAAGGCATAGATAATTCATCCATGCTACCTGTTGACGGGGTTTTGCTGACCGGGTCCGCCAACAATCATAAGTTGTCACCGGGTTCCGGGGAAATCGGCCAACTCCGCCTTCAAAGGTTGTCTGGGGAAATAAATCCTCTGGGCCTTCAAGCACTTGGGTGTCGGGTCACGACGGTGCGGGGCTCGGTTGGGAGAGGTGACTATTTTCGAGAGGGATAGCTGGTTTCTTCAACTCATTTTCTCTAGAGATTCAATCAAAGTAAGGTTTCCCTAGCATTCTATACTTAGCAAATAAAATGAAAAAGATCCTACAGGGTTAGAAACGTTTCATCTAACTATAGTCATGTTGAAATGTCCAGAACATCAATAATACTCTGGTAAACTACACTAAACACCGAAGAAACACATAACCATCAGCTAGCATTTTATCAGTAGCGGGAATAAAGAGGTCGTTAATCTACTTTAACATACCAGAGTAGAAGACATAAAGAACAAAACATGAAATACCATTAACTCAGAAGCAGGAATGCCAACAACATCATTGCCACAAATTCTTCCTTCTTTATTAATGTTCCTTCCAGCAAGCACTAGTGCGCGATACAATGGTGGCTCCAGGGGAGCATCTAACTATTGAGAACAGAACAATGGAGCATTGAGCTCTCCAACTTGAAAAGACAAATTCCTTTGCTATTGCTATGGACAACAAAATCATCAATTTTGCTGACCCTTGGAAATAGGTAGATTTTCCTATTTATACAACTCTCTTCTAACCCTAACCCTATTTACATTATGTTACAATAAAATACAATATCCGGGGGCCAGTACTACCTGCGCCACCCTACAAAAGACCTGGAAATGGAATAGGTCTGCCATGTCAGAAGAATAAGACAAGAATATACATTGGAAGAATCAGTCTCGAGAAGAGAGCCGGGAAGGAGAAAGAAGGAAGTAGGTCCCTCAGGGACCGAGGCTACATGCCTCATAAATGGGAAATGTGGCACCTTGTCTCCAACGCGCCAGGTGTACCTCTGATTGGCGCCTTGAGAAGACCACCCTGTCAGAAAACCAACTGCCAAGTCGACGTCTCTTTGATGTGGCCAACCATCCTCTGACAATTTTATTAACTGCCTCTGAAAGTGACCGGTCAGCCTCGAGGACCGGGACACGAATCACTTTAAAGAATAAAAAATTTTGGATCCGGGACTCCGGGATCTAGGAACTTATGTCCCCAAAAGAATAAAGAATACTCAACACTCAAGTTCCCCCCGGCCCCCGGACAAAGCTCAAGGTTCCTTATTATCGTTGAAGGCCTGAAGGAGGCGGGAAATGCCATCTTCATCTATTTCTTTTAGGCTGGCCCTTCTGTGCCTGGCTACTTCAACTTGTTCCCCCAGGTCTGGAACATTTTATTTGAATTCATTCACCATCCTCGCGGCGTCATGACCCTTAAGTATCATGCTGGTTAGTTTCACCATCTGGGCCCCATCTATCCCCTCCGGGGATTGGTACCGGGATTTCGTTATTTCATCAAAACTCCACAAAACAGAATCTTTGGGGGCATATGTATCTAGGCTAAGGGGATCAGCCCCAGAAGCCTTTATTACAAAAGACTTATATAAATTAGAATAATATTTTACAGTATTTACCTTTTCTTGCAAGGACTCCACCAGTTGCTTGGTTACCTCCAATGTGAGGTCAAGTCTGGAGTGCTAAGTTCTCACAAAATCAAACAATTCCTCACCCAGAATTCTAGATTCAAAAATTATATCTTCTCCCAAGGTGAGGAGCTCTTCGAGCTCCACCTTTCATGCTTGGTAATTTTCAGCATCACTCTCCCACTGCTCAATGAGTGTTTCTACCTGATGAATAACTTGTCGGGCCGTGTATAAGTCCGGGAGAGTGGATGCTAGGAAACGCCGGGTGTTTCCTATCTGTAGGGTGACCCATTCGTCTACTACTTGGGCCTTATTTTTCATTACTCACAGGGAGTCTATGTCACTCTGCGATAATTCCTCTGATCTAGAGGTCTCTAGAGGGGCGGCATTGATAGGTCTGGCCAGCTCAGTAAGCAATCCCATAAGATTTGCATTCTTTTCTTTTTTAGTCTTGAGCCTCTGGGCCTCCTTTTCATATCAGGCTTCTACTGCCCTTGCTGCCTCCTTAAGCAAGTCTACCTCGCCTTGCTTTCCTCTTTTGCCCAGAGACACCTCTGTAATATTGTAATCTGTGGGGTCCGCGGTTGCTTCATCGGCGTCTGGGAGAGGTGTTGCCACAACGACAATCGTTTCTCCACCCGGCCCAGCTCGCAGAGTATGAACTGTCTGGGCTTTCTTTGCCTTCGGCGGGGCCTGAACTTGGGCCATCATTTCGGCCAAGGAGAGATAAATTTGCCTCAACTTCTTCTGTAGCAACATTCTTTTCAACCTCCATCTCCTCAGCCTGGTCCTGTATATCAATCGCTGGGTCTGGACCCTGGTAGACTTCCTCGGGGATTTCTTCTTCAAGCTGCTCTTCTTCCTGTTGTTCTTCTACCAGGGCTTCTTCTTTTTTTGGTAGTAGGGGAGGTATCAGGCCAAGATTCAGAGTTTGGGCCGCTGTGATAACCTGCCCGAAGGTTGCTCCCGGGAGTGGCCCCTGGAACGTGATGGCTGGGGTTACAGTTATTCCCAAAGGTTCGGTTCCCCCAGTCGATGCCATTTGTTCACCTTGCTTTAGTTGGTCCACTCCTGGACCTTGCATCTCTTGAGCCCCGGAGATAATCTTCGGCTCTGGCTCCTTTTCTGCCTACTGTTCTTGTGCAGGCTCTTGTTCCACATCTTCTAGCTCTGCAGCCTCTTGTTCTTTCCTCAGGACTTCTACCCCTGCTTACTTATTGTCCCCCTGCAAATTACCAAACTCATCGGCCGCAAATACATCAAATTCTTCTTCTTGAAGGGGACTGGCCGGGATCTCTGCAGGTTCTGCTTCTTTGTCCGGTTCCAGGGAACTCGAAGAAAGGATCTCTATTTCCCAGGGGAGGGATGTCTCCGGCACTGGTACCGGCTCTGCTTTGACCTGCTTGATGTGCTTCCTCTTCCTCTAGGTAACCAAAGGTGGCCCCGCATCAGCTATTGCCGCCGCTTCTATGGGATCCACTCTCATTGCCTTTATCATTAGGGCTGCCAGCGATGGGGAGGAAGGGGGACGAATTGGTCCGGCCATGAGCGGGGGAGTGGCTATCCTCATTATTAACTGTTCCCTCATCTGCTGGGAGGCTGCCACAGATTGCTTGATCTACTCCTGTATAGGGACTTCTTGCACGGAGGGGGTTGTAGGTATTCCCTTTCCTTTATCTGCACCCTGCGAAGAAGTCCCGGTCCCCGGGGTCAATCTTGGTACCGGCTGTGGTGCTAATTTTGGCGTCGGTCAAGGAGCTTGACGCATACTCCCAGGGCACACCCTTTTGAAATAGGCGTGACTTCGCTCGACCACCTCTCAAGTGAAGTCCTCAATTGTGGGCCCCTCCTGGGTGGCCCAATCCATTGCCAGCAGTGCCATTTTATCGATCCCCTCTTCTTTGTACTAGGGATCTATGGCGGCGTCTGAGAAGCCCGCTGGGAATCTCTGAAGCTTCAGTTCTTGCATCATTCTGGCCGTCATTCTGACATAGTGCCTGCTCCGCACATCCATGTCATCTTGGCAATCAACCCAAAAGTCTTCCATGTGTATATGATGGGGCTCTGAAGCCCGGGGCAGTGCTGTTGCAATTTTGCCATGCGGATCAAAATTTCTCCGCGTTAGATAAAACTCTTGCAAGTTATAACCCTTCAGCTCATTGTCTGCCTCCTTTGCGGTGGCCAGACTGCATGTGTAGTTCCCACAGGTAATTGGGAACGGGACGTTAGGGACCTTCTTGAGGGCCAAGAAGGCATGCAGCTCCATTATCTATTAGCAGTATTCCAACAGCACGATCTTGTCCCCACAATGCTTGGGCAACAAGTAGGGTTTCCCGGAGAAGCCGGCGACCCTAATGTATGTATGCTGCTTGAACTGGATATAGTAGTGTCCATAACTGCTGACTAACTTCATCGCCTCAGTAGATAGGCGGTATCCAACATCCCGGGCGGGTGTGAGCAGGTGGTAGTAAACGAATGAATCGTTTACCCAGCAGAAACTGGGGAAGCTGGCCTCCCATTGAATCTGTGCGAAATGGTCCCATGGTGCTTTTTGTCCTAGGCCAATCCTGAGAACGCCATCTGTAAGTAGGCTGTTGGAGTGGGGCCTCTGTTGGGCCAAGGCCCAGAAAACATAAGAAGACATGTAGAACTTCTTCTTCTAGCTTAACTGTTGGAACTGGGAGTCGACATGATTGGAGATTATTGTCGCCAAGTCGAAGAATCCTCCCTTGGTGGAGATGCCGAGGAGGAAATAGTACATCCACTTGGCAAACTCCTGGGCGGAGGGTGGCCCAAATACCCGGGCTAATGCTATTATCCCCATTTGGATGCTCTCTTTGAATTCAGAGCGAGGGATATCTATCTTCATTCTCTTTGCGTCCCTCTTCGGGGCCTTGAGCCAATGGGTATTCATGTATACCCGGGCGGCATCCTCCAGTTGTGTAAACTGTTTCAAGGCGTCAGTCCTTGTAACCACCGTGGCCTTATCAAATTGCGGGATACCCAGGCCTGCCTGGAATGTGACTGGGTTGAGGGACACCAGTGGAGTGGGGTATCCTGTGGGTTCTGCAGCTGTGAGCATAACAGCCCAGACAGAAGAGTTGTAGTTGGCAGCCAGTGTTAAGATAAGCTCTGGAGATTGCACGGAGCATGGGAAGCAAGCCGCCTGGAGGATTCCGGAACCCCTGACATTGATTGCGAGATGGTCTCCAGCCTGTCGTTGGATATGCATTACCTTCACTAGGGCCTGCATTTCTACCCAGGTTCTCACATTGACGTCAGTCATCAATTTTACCTTGGACTCAATCTTTGAGCCCACGATGCCATTATCCTGTACATACTTCATGGTGAGGGGAAGTTTTTCCAGGGCTTTCTCCATCTTTGACTTTGCTGCTGCCCTGGTTTCTGTTGCGGTTGGTAATTCCAGGCTTCCGGGAGGAGATGATGCAGACGCTTCAGACATGTTTGGAAGATAACTCCAGGAACCTGTGAGACAAAGCGACCGTCAGAACATGTTTATCAAAGTAATCATTCCGGGGTCTGGGGAATTTTACCACCGTGGTGTTTGCCTTCCTGAAAAGTTAGTATTATACAAAGATGCCCGAAAACCAAAACATAATAAACAAAAGATTTTATTAAACATCCGGGTCTGGGAGATTTTATCACACTTGGCAAAGACACAGGATGGATGGTGATAAGAGACCCGAGGCCCGGAGAAATGACCGTTAGCTAAGATGTATAAAAAGGCAAGTTATCGAACCCACGTGGATGCCACGTGTGTTAGCATTAAATGGGTGTGATGGTGATGACGGCAGAGCCAACTATCCAAACATGCGGAAAGGGAAAGCCACTTGGTTGGAATTGATTGTGTGCATGGGACTTAAATGAGGTTCTGACAGACTTTATGGAGGAGAGAGAAAACTGCCTGTTTGAAACTAGCGGGGAGCCGAGTTTCAAACAGGTGGTTTTATGCCTCGAAGCGAGTTCGAAGGCAGAAAATCAGAAATGGGGGTGACTTGACCAGCTAGCCAAGCCACCCGGAAGGATATACATAGAGCTAAGGGATATATACATAGACTATTTACAATCATATACATATATACATGAATATACAATGCGGGACGACACCCGCAGAAAAACCAGACGAGACAAAAACTTATCTACAACTATCTACAGCTATTTACACTATTTACAGAAATAACCTCTGAGCAGAGGGCGGACAACTCTCTGGCAGAGCTGACCCACCAATAGGCGGTGAAACCAGAAGACAACGAACCAGACAAGACAGAAAAACAAAACAAAAACAGGCAAATGAAAGCAAACTGAAAACCAAAGAAAGCCAGAGAGAGGGGAAAACAGGAACACCAACCTGAGAACGCAGAAGGCAGAGAAAAGAAAGGGTTACCGCGGGAGATCTGCAACAGCTTAGGTTGTCAATCGGTCAGAAGCACCACCACGAAGCACTTTCACTTGCCTGAGAATGACTAAAAATCGTTAAGCGTTGATTATCATAAACTTCCTGCAAATGCTCTGTTAATCGCTTTGAAATTGCTCTTTAATTCGCTCTAAGTGCTTGAAGGTTTTAATCATGGTAAACGTGAAAATAACAGATGACATTTATTTATACCTACGGTAAAAGGCAATCCTCCTCCTTCTGGTGATCTCTGGACAGGCAAAAAACCTTCGGACCCCAGGCCCGGGGATTCCTCGCGATGATATCCCTAAGAACATCACGATGAAGAATTCCGGAGTCCAGAATCTGGTTCCCAACAAAAGGCAACCTCCGGGACCGGAGTCTGGGAGACGAAAAGCAAAAAAACAAGATGTAATGCCGGGGAAGAAAACCCCAGAGAAATAAAAACAAGAAGGGAAGGAAAGACAAAGGGAAAATCGCAAGCAAAAGTAAATAAAAGAAAAAAGGGGGACCCAACATTTTGCACACAAAATGTAGGGACGGGGATGCAGGGCATAACAAATGGCGACTACCTGGGATGAATGCCTTAGCGCATTTGAGAAATAAAGAATCTCTGGTTAGCAAAACTGGAATAAGTCACTTCCTGAAGCGTCTGATAGGAAAAGAGCAACATATCCGAGAGAATCCAACCACACAGGAGTTAGTCCGTAGTCTTTCATCAGTGGTGTCGTGTGTTCTTGGGAAGGAAATCAAGCCGATGACCTTTGGGAGGAATAGAGAAGGGGTACTAATCACATCGAACCAATCATCAATTTGCTCATTTCCCCCGGAGACCGGAGTTTTATCCTGCTTTTCCTCTTGTTATTTTATTTGTTTCTGGGTGGGGAAGGTGGTACTTCTTTCACCATTAAGCTTAAGCTTAGCTAATTGTAATGGCGGTACTTCTTTCGCCTATCCACCTGCGTTTAGATATTTGAAGAGGGGACAAAGCTCCAGACCCGGAAAGAATTCTTTAAAGTTTCAGACCTGGGTCAATCAAAGAGTACAGCCGATCTACCCTCAATATGTCCGATTACTTTTTCTTTGTATTATTCGTGTTCACTGATTGCCAGGCTCCCGGAGACAACACCCAATGGAGATTGCTCAAAATGTGCCATAACCCGTGAAACAACCCCGGAGACCGGGCTGATTCCACCATGCTAAAGATAGACTCTAAAGTTCACCATGCTGTAGACATTGTACCGGAGGCCAACGTTATGCGAAGCATTCCAATTCCTGCAAGACGGAACAAAACACCGGGACTGAAAGAAATCAAAAACGAAAACCAAGACGGGAAAAGAGGGCCATCCCGAAGGACAGCCGACAAGGCTATTTACAAGGCAGGGCACCTCGCAACGAGACACCCAGAAGAGATATTTACAAGCAGAAAGCTTTACATATAATACAACTTGGGACGAACTTACCCTACTCGAAATAGTGTTTGAGAAACTATCTATTAATGGGCAATGCGACAGGTTCCCCAGTCAGAGTGTTGAGGCGGTAAGTATTTGCCCCACAAATTTCTGAGATTAGATATGGTCTGAGCCAGAGCCGTTGGAATTTGGTATGCTTTCCTTTCTTCTCCTGGGCCTTGTCCCACAGCAGGACCAGATCTAAGATCTGAAAAGCCTTATATTGGACTCTTCTGTCAAACCATCTTTTTACCACTGCTTGATGACACGCGAAATGTTCAAGGGCTGCATCTCTCTGTTCTTCCATCCGCACCAGGTTTAAGAGCTGAACCTCCACGATGTTGTCCCTGTTGTTGAATTCCTGCATAAATTGTAATACTGGGATCTATAAGTTGACTGGGAATACAAGGTTCCGGCCATAAACCAGGTGGAATGGTGACGTTCCCAGGGCGGCCTTGACGCGAATGCGATCCGCCCAGAGGGAGAATTTCAACTTTTGATGCCAATCCTGGGGATTCTGTTCTAACAGGTGTTTAATCACTTCAAGTAGATTTTTATTTGTTGATTCAACAACGCCATTTCCCTAGGGATAATAGTTGCTGGAGAACTTCAGTGTGATCTTCTGATTGTAGGTCCATTCGAGCAACTGTGCTGAAGAAAATGCCAGACCATTGTCACATACTAAAGCAAAAGGCATTCCAAACCGTATGATGATGTTTTCTTCCAAGGACTTGATAACTATGTCCGCCGTATTATTTTTACAAGGTATAGCTTCAGACCACCGAGTGCAATAATCAGTAGCAGTAAGGATGTATCGGTGGTTGGCAGACGAGTTGGGGTTGATCTCTCTGATGAAATAAAACGCCCACTGGGCGAAGGGTCTAGCCTCGTAGACTGGTTGCAGAGGGATCGCTGGGTTATACTCACAATGCGCAGTGGTTTGGCAAGTATGGCATTTCCTTACATGAGTGTAAATGTCTTTGAATATACAGGGCCAATAATATCCAGCTTGAAGGATCTGGTGGGCAGTGGCATCAGCTGAACCATGCCTGGTTCCAAACTGTCCATGGAATTCATCAATCACTCTTACAGCTTGGTCTCTATCGATGCACCAGAGGTACGCCCCTTTAAAATTTCTACGGTAAAGCGTGAAATTTTTTATCATGAAGTGTGCACTTTTCATCCGCAAGGCGCGGCGTTTGTGGGGAGGTAACCCCTCTAGACATTTATTGTTTAGTAACAAGTATACCAAATCGGTATACCACGGGTCTTGGGTGATGGACTCCACTGTGTAAGTTTGGCATTCTATGCGGGGAGTCTCTTCTGCCATCGTTCGACTTAGTCCCTGGCCTCAGACTATCTTCATGGGCTGCATTTCTAAGTCATATTCCTAGAGGAGGGCCATCCATTTCCCCCGTCTCTCGCCCAATTCACTCTGCATCAGCAGAGATTTGACAGCCTGGTCCAGGATGATAGCATGTACTTTGCTCCGAAGAATGTAATGCCAAAATTTCTTCATGGCGCGAACTAGAGCGAAGGCCTATTTTTCTAGTGATGAATATCAGACTTCGGCATTTTTGAAGGGGAAACTCATGAAAGCTATTGGTCGTTCCTCCCCTTCAACCTTTTCGGTCGACACTGCCGCAGCGAAATGCGGCGAAGCAAACGAGTAAATGTAAAACAAAAGGGAATAGTCTAGACTAGCCAGGACCGGTGCCTCCGTTATGGTCTATTTGATCTGCGCGAATGCCCGTTTTGCTTCAGGACTCCACTCAATCTTGGTATCTTTCTTCATCATCTCATTGAGTGGTTTAAATATTTCTGCGAATCCCGTGATGAACCGTCGCACGAAGTTTATCTTTCCAAAAAAGGATCGCATCTCTTTCTTGCTGCCAGGCATCTGTAGATTCAGCAACGCTTCGACTCTATCAGGGTCTATGGATATACCCTTCTCAGAGACAATATGCCCAAGCAACTTCCCCTCGGTGACCCCGAATATGCACTTCTTGGGGTTGAGGGATATTCCATACCGGCGACATCTCTCGCAGATCTGAGCGAGGTGGGCAGGATGATCACGCCTGTCCCAGGAGAAGATAGTCAAATCATCCATGTAGATGATTATGCACCAATTTACGAGGCCCTCGAACGTAATGTCCATGGCCTTTTGAAATGTAGCCCCTGCATTGATCAGACCGAAGGGCATTCTTCTGTACGCAAACGTTCCCCACTTGGTGGTAAACGCTGTTTTCTCTTTGTCTTCATACTTGACCATGACCTGGTTGTATCCCAAATATCCATCCAAGAAGGACATCATCTGGGATCCATTTACTATCTGCAACACCTCATCCAACGAAGGGAGAGGGTGATTATCCTTCTTAGATGCCTTGTTCAAATTTTGGAAATCCACGCAAAGGCAGATCTCGCTGTTCTTCTTCCTGACGAGAACCAAGTTGGCAACCCATGTAGTGTGTCAGATTGGGAAGATTATCCAGGCTGACAGCAGTTTTTCTACCTCTTGACGGATCAGAGGCTCTATCAGGGGGTTGACTGGTCTTTTCTTTTGCCGAAAGGGCTTAGCGTCTGGTTTCAGGGGAATATTATGGGTCATGATGGATGTATCATACATTTTCAAGTCTTCATAACCCCAAGCGATCACATCAATGTATTCTCGGAGGACCGCGAGAATCTTCTCCTTTTCTTCAGGGGAGTAAGAGGTACCGATGTGGATGATCTTTTCTTCACCGGGCTGGCCGATGTTAACCTTTTCAAACTTTCCTCCCTCAGAGGAGGATGACACCTTCTCACGGGCTTGAGGGTCTGATTCGAAGATTCGTTCCAATGCAACCATCCCCTTTGGGATGGTGTTAGTGGGCAGGTCCATGATCCCATCGTCTCCATCACCCTGCCCAGTATCATCATGGTCTCGTTCCTCCACTATCTGATCCTCAAAGACACCAACATTGGCCATGAAGGCCAGGATGTGTTGATCGTCTTCAAAAACCTGAAATTGGGTGACATTATCTCGGATGGAGGGGGTGGGGACCATCTCAACTGAAAATCTTCGGAGTCGCGAGCCGGCCATTGGCTCAAGTGTGCTAGCAGAAACGGCAAGGGTGTCCAGGACATAGTTCCATCGCTGGGGAATGAGGTCAATGCCAAAGGCATCGAAATCTTTGATAAAGCTCAAGCCCGGTTGTAGTATGCGGCCAGCCTTTTGTCATGGCATGTGTATTGACTCTGGCCTTGTTTAACAACCAATTCTGAATCACCCAGAGCCCGGAGGTGGGTGATACCTTTCCTTAACGCAAATAAGAGTCCAAGGACCAAAGCCTCGTACTCCATGACATTGTTTGTATAGTTAAACTGCAGCCTGTAGGATGCAAGGAAGGACTTCCCTCGCGGGTTGATTAATTCTACTCCAGCCCCACAGCCTTGTTTGGATCGGGATCCATCAAACTTAAGGGTCCATAAGTCATTGTTTGTAATCTGGGGCTGGGGAGGGGGAGTTTTCTTTGGATTATTGCTGGGGGACTTGGGGTCCCCTTCCCGGACTACCGACGTGAAAGTAGAATTTTCCTCTGGAGCCTTTTGAATTTGGGATTCCCGGGGAGATGGCACCAAAGGAGCGCATCCCGTAGGAGTACTGGGTCCTGGGGAATCCATTGCATGCTGCTTGTTCCAGAGGGTATCAAGGTACCGGTTAGCGATCGAAAGACATGGTCCACACTTGAGCTCTGAATGTTTTTGGTAGTGTACTCAGCACCAAGTGCCAGACAGGAGTGTGGCAAGGGTTGTTGTGGCGCCTTGAGAGCTGACTTCAACTCTCATATTTTCTTCTAGGTCTTGGGCTCTCTGTAGTACGGCGAGATCTTCTCTGGGGACAAAATCAAATGTCAAAATTTCATAAGGTTTGTACACCCCCAGGGAAGTTTCAGAGAAAAAGACCTCGTTGACCCTCCCAACTTTGGTAAGGGCCTGTTTCATCCGGGGTTCACTTTTGACCCAGATTTTATTTGATTCTCCTTCCCATGGAAGCCACAAGTGGGTGAAGTCGGTTGAAAAGTATCCATTCAAGGACTTAGACCAATTCTGACTTAGTAACATCCCGTAAGTCTCTGGGATGTCCACCACTTGGATGTCAATGATGCTGGCTATCCTGGGGTCCTAGATAAGATGTATCCGGACGTTCTTCAATTCCCCCACCATTTTTACAGCTATCTTATCCAACTAGATTACTGCACCATTAGATGGGGTGGGGTGGAATCTGAGCTTCTAACAAATGGACAAGGGCATGATGTTACCTGAAGCTCCAGAATCTACTAGGCAATTGTGTACGTTCTTACCATGTATATTCAGGCCTAGTAAGAAGGGAGGATCCTCATTGTTTCTATGGAAGACAGCCACATTAGCATCTTCGAATGAGACGGTCTTGGGTGGGCGGCTGATAGCTTTCGGGTTCCCTAAGAGCTTCAGGAGAGACTTCTTCTGCTCGGGACAGTTCAACGAAACCTCCATCAGGGTCATGGAGGTGGTGGTCCATTCTAATGCCTTCGTAATGTCAAATCTTCCTCCCAAGAACTGGTGATTTTCCTCCGTGAGATCTTTTGCTTGGTTAGAGCTAGGACCTTTTGGTGGTGCGGGTCAATCAGTCACGTTATTCCGGGGAGGAGGAGTATCTTCAATAAGAGGTGTGGGCGTGTAAGCCGGTCCTTTACCAACCTGACTTCGAGTGTTGTATGGAGCCCGCGGGTTAGTAAAGGCATTGGCCTCGAAGGGCGAAATGGATTTGTCCAAGAATCCCTACAATTCAGATTCTTCTTCATCTTCTCCGAAAGTCCCGAAGAAGATGGTGTCACAGGTGAAGGCGCTGTGGGTTGTTTCCTGGACAGCAGGCTCTAGAGGAGTAGTATCATGTGATTGCTGCCTGTCCAGCTGGGAGATCATGATGACCTTCTCCAAAGTGGCGCAATTTACCTCATTGTGTGAACCAGTATCGTGCAATTTACACCAGTTAGTTATGGCCAGAAGTCTGCGACTAGCGTGAAATGTGATGGTCCAGCACCATTTTGGTTGGTGTTATGGTTCGGAGGTGGGCCTCCGGTGTTTGCATTTTTATTTTATTGCTGCTGATTAGGCCTAGGCCCGTTGTTGAAGTTTCTCCCTCTGGCATTATTGTTTCGTTGGCTAGAGAAAATGTTTCCCCTCTGGGAATTCAAATTCTGGGGCGCGTAGGACCCTGCCTTCAGCTGGCCCATGTCCATGGTCAAGGTGGACAACATTCGCCGGAGGGATTCAACCTCGGTGGTCAACTGAGTGTTAGCGTAACAATGTGATGGCTGTTGCTGTTGTTGGCTTCCTAGGAAGGCAGCAGTATTAGTCAGAGTCGAGGGCGGCAATCCTCCAGTCGCGGACAACTGGAAGAATAGCACTCCGGACGGTTGTGTTTGAGTCTGTTGTGTCTGCTGCGGCTGATTCCAAGGGAAGACTTCCAAACCCAGTGTCATCTAGGTCTGGGCTGGGTAAATGTACCGTGCCTGCTGGTCTATCAAGGGTAGCGGGGGATTCATTTCCATTAAAGGGGCGCCTATTGCCAGATTGGGGTTATAGCCCCCAGCATACGCAGTTCTGCCGGGGATCATGTTGAAAGGTGTGCTCTGCCCAATCCCGCCCGGGGATTTGTTGAGACCGCAGGATAGCTCTAGGGCTAGGTTGTAGACTTTTGCCAAGGTGTCCCGGTCGCCCGTGGCGGTTGTTCTCCAAAGGAGAGTGGCAACAAAAGGGTCCATCGCATTAAGATAGGTCTGTATGGTTACATATGGAAATGGGATAAAAGGGCCCGTGCATCGATTCAGGGCGCGTTGGAACCTATGGTTGAATGCTGCAAGAGGTTCATTAGGTTCCTTTCTGATGGAGATAAAATGGCTGTGGGACCAGGCTGGGTCCACATGTACATGGAAGGCATCCAGGAAGGCGTCCTCCATATCCTGCCAAGTGTTGATGGAGTTGGCAGGAAAGTTAAGGTACCAGTTCAACTCGCTTTGTCCTAGGGACAAGGGGAACATACGGGTCACAACATCTTCATGCTGGATCCGGTGTCAATTCATGGCATCTTTGTATGCCTGTAAGTGTTCTTCTGCAGTCCATGAGCCTAAGTGCTCATATCGCGAGCAGATCTTCTCCAGGTGAGAGGGTAAATCATTGGTTGCTCCCGAAAAAGTGCCTATTGGGGACCCGGTGTTTCCGAAATATGCAGCCATTGGGGGAACTATATGTTGGGTGGTTTGGGTACTGATTCCCGGGACTGTCTGGGGAGTTTGAGTATTCAGGGGTATGGTAGATCCCCAGATAATAGTGGCTGGTATGATTTTTGAGGTCCATTTCTTTCGAGCAGGGGGCTCGAGTTTGAAAAAATTTCTGGGATTCGGGGCGAACCTAAGGACTCTTTCAAATTTCACTGGGGAGAAAGTTCCAATCCCACTGAAGGCTTGTCTCCTAAAACTACAACTCGGGGAACCCTCAGAAGGTGTAAAATTAGAATCTTGGGAAGGGGATGAGTTCATGCCCTCCTTCTAGCACCAGTTTCTATTGACGGGGTTTTGCTGACGGGGTTTTGTCACCGGGTTTCAGGGAAATCGGCCAACTCCACCTGCAAAGGTTGTCTAGGGAAATAAATCCTCTGGGCCTTCAAGCACCTGGGTGTCGGGTCACGACGGTGCGGGGCTCGGTTGGGAGAGGTGACTGTTTTCAAGGGGATAGCTGGTTTCTTCAACTCATTTTCTCCGGAGATTCGATCAAAATAAGGTTTCCCTAGCGTTCTATACTTAGCAAATAAAATGAAAAAGATCCTGCAGGGTTAGAAATGTTTCATCTAACTATAGTCATGTTGAAATGTTTGGAACATCAATAATACTCTGGTAAACTACACTAAATACCGAAGAAACACATATCCATTAGCTAGCATTTTATAAGTAGCGGGAATAAAGAGGTCGTTAATCTACTTTAACATATCAGAGTAGAAGACATAAAGAACAAAACATGAAATACCATTAACTCAGAAGCAGGAATGCCAACAACATCATTGCCACGAATTCTTCCTTCTTTATTAATGTTCCTTCCAGCAAGCACTGGTGCGCGATACAATGGCGGCTCCAGGGGAGCATCTAACTATTGAGAATAGAACAATGGAGCATTGAGCTCTGCAACTTGAAAAGAGAAATTCCTTTGCTATTGCTATGGACAACAAAATCATCAATTTCACCGACCCTTGAAAATGGGTAAATTTGCCTATTTATACAACTCTCTTCTAACCCTAACCCTATTTACATTATGTTACAATAAAATACAATATCCGGGGGCCAGTACTACCTGCGCCACCCTACAAAAGACCTGGAGACGGAATAGGTCTGCCATGTCAGAAGAATAAGACAAGAATATACATTGGAAGAATCAGTCTTGAGAAGAGAGCTGGGAAGGAGAAAGAAGGAAGTAGGTCCCTCGGGGACCGAGGCTACATGCCTCATAAATGGGAAATGCGGCGCCCTATCTCCAACGTGCCTAGTGTACCTCCGATCGGCACCTTGAGAAGACCACCCTATCAGAAAACCAACTGCCAAGTCGACGTCTCTTTGATGTGGCCAACCATCCTCTAACAATTTTATTAACTGCCTCTGAAAGTGACCGGTCGGCCTTAGGGACCGGGACACGAATCACTTTAAAGAATACAAAATTTTGGATCCGGGACTCCGGGATCTGGAAACTTATGTCCCCAAAAGAATAAAGAATACTCAACACTCAAGTTTCCCCCGGCCCCCGGAGAAAGCTCAAGGTTGCTTATTATCGTTGAAGGCCTGAAGGAGGCAGGAAATGTCATCTTCATCTATTTCTTTTAGGCTGGCCCTTCTGTGCCGGGCTACTTCAACTTGTTCCCCCAAGTCTGGAACATTTTCTTTGAATTCATCCGCCATCCTCGCGGTGTCATGACCCTTAAGTATCATGCTGGTTAGTTTCGCCATCTGGGCCCCATCTATCCCCTCCGGGGATTGGTACCAGGATTTTGTTATTTCATCAAAACTCCCTAAAACTGAATCTTCAGGGGCATATGTATCTGGGCTAAGGGGATCAGCCCCGGAAGCCTTTATTACAAAAGACTTATATAAATTAGAAGAATATTTTACAGTATTTACCTTTTCTTGCAAGGACTCCACCAGTTGCTTGGTTACCTCC
>MU225887.1:218955-230757 GCA_018584345.1 Thuja plicata
CTCCCACTGCTCAATGAGTGTTTCTGCCTGATGAATAACTTACCGGGCCGTGTATAAGTCTGAGAGAGTGGACGCTAGGAAATGCCGGGTGTTTCCTATTTGTAGGGCGACCCATTCATCTACTGCTTGGGCCTTCTTTTTCATTACTCACAGGGAGTCTATGTCACTATGCGGTAATTCCTCTGATGTGGAGGTCTTTGGAGGGGCGGCATTGATAGGTATGGCCAGCTTAGCAAGCAATCCCATAAGATTTGCATTCTTTTCTTTTTCAGTCTTGAGCCTTTGGGCCTCCTTTTCGTATCAGGCTTCTACTGCCCTTGCTGCCTCCTGAAGCAAGTCTACCTCGCCTTACTTTCCTCTTTTGCCCAGAGAAACCTCTGTAATATTGTAATCTGCGGGGTCCACAGTTGCTTCATCGGCGTCTGGGGGAGGTGTTGCCACAGTGGCAACCGTTTCTCCGCCCGGCCTAGTTTGAAGAGTATGAACTGTCCGGGCTTTCTTCGCCTTCAACGGGGCCTGAACTTGGGCCATCATTTCGGCCAGGGAGAGAGGATTCACCAGAGCGGACTGAGCTTTTCTCTTTCTACTTTTTACCAGCCATTGAGGTGGGAGAGGTGGCCTTCCTGCCAGAATTTGTTCTCCTGATTCTCTCCCGGTGTCCTGTGGCTGCTGCTCCTCTTCGGCGTGGACTTCATCTGTTTCTCTCCTTGCCTCAACTTCTTCTGTAGCAACATTATTTTCAACCTCCATCTCCTCAGCCTGGTCTTGTATATCAATCGCTGGGTCTGGACCCTAGTAGGCTTCCTCGGGGATTTCTTCTTCAAGCTGCTCTTCTTCCTCTTGTTCTTATGCCAGGGCTTCTTCTTCTGTTGGCAGTAGGGGAGGTATCAGGCCGAGATTCAGATTTTGGGCCGCTGTGATAACCTGCCCGAAGGTTGCTCCCGGGAGTGGCCCCTGGAACGTGGCAGCTGGGGTTACGGTTATTCCCGAAGGTTCGGTTCCCCTAGCCGATGCCATTTTTTCCCCTTGCTTCAGTTGGTCCACTCCCGGACCTTGCATCTCTTGAGCCCCGGAGATAATCTCTGGCTCTGGCTCCTTTTCTACCTGTTGTTCTTGTGCAGGCTCTTGTTCCACATCTTCTAGCTCTACAGCCTCTTGTTCTTTCCCCAGGACTTCTACCCCTGCTTGCGTATCATCCCCCTACAAATTACCGAACTCATCGGCCGCAAATACATCAAATTCTTCTTCTTGAAGGGGACTGGCCAGGATCTCTGCAGGTTCTGCTTCTTTCTCCAGTTCTGGGGAACTGGAAGAAAGGATCTCTATTTCCCGGGGGAGGGATGTCTCCGGCACTTGTACCGGCTCTACTTTGACCTGCTTGATGTGCTTCCTCTTCGTCTGGGTAACCAAAGGTGGCCCCGCATAGGCTATTGCCGCTGCTTCCATGGGATCCACTCCCGTTGTCTTTATCATTAGGGCTGCCAGCGACGGGGAGGAAGGGGATGAATTGGTCCGGCCATGAGTGGGGGAGTGGCTAGCCTCGTTATTAACTGTTCCCTCATCTTCTAGGAGGCTGCCACAGATTTCTTGATCTGCTCCTGTATAGGGACTTCTTACATGGAGGGGGTTGTAGCTATTCCCTTTCCTTTGTCTGCTCCCTGCGAAGAAGTCCCGGCCCCCGGGGTCAATCTTGGTACCGGCTGTGGTGCTAATTTTGGCACCGGTCGGGGAGCTTGACGCATACTCCCAGGGCACACCCTTTTGAAATAGGTGTGACTTCGGTCGACCACCTCCCGAGTGAAGTCCTCAATCGTGGGCCCCTCTTGGGCGGCCCAATCCATTGCCGGCAGTGCCATTTTATCGATCCGCTTTTCTTTGTACTGGGGATCTATGGTGGGGGCGACGTCTGAGAAGCCTGCTAAGAATCTCTGGAGCTTCAGTTCTTGCATCATTTTGGTCGTCATTCTGACATAGTGCCTGCTCTGCACATCCACGTCATCCTGGAAATCAGCCCAGAAGTCTTCCATGTGTATATGATGGGGCTTTGAAGCCCGGGGCAGTGCTGTTGCAATTTTGCCATGCGGATCAAAATTTCTCTGTGCCAGATAAAACTCTTGCAAGTTATAACCCTTCAGCTCATTGTCTGCCTTCTTCGCGGCAGCCAGACTGCATGTGTAGTTCCCACAGGTAATTGGGAACGGGATGTTAGGGACCTTCTTGAGGGCCAAGAAGGCGTGCAGCTCCATTATCTACCGACAGTATTCCAACAGCACGATCTTGTCCCCATAATGCTTGGGCAACAAGTAGGGTTTTCCAGAGAAGCCGCTGACCCTAATGTATGTATGCTGCTTGAACTGGATATAGTAGTGTCCATAACTACTGACTAACTTCATCGCCTCAGTAGATAGGCGGTATCCAGCATCCCGGGCAAGTGTGAGCAGGTGGTAGTAAATGAACGAATCATTTACCCGATAGAAACTGGAGAAGCTGGCCTCCCATTGAATCTGTGAGAAATGGTCCCACGGTGATTTTTGTCCCGGGCCAATCCTGAGAACACCATCTGTAAGTAGGTCGTTGGAGTGGGGCCTCTGTTGGGCCAAGGCCCAAAAAACATAACAAGACACGTAGAACTTCTTCTTTTGGTTTAACTGCTGGAACTGGGAGTCGACATGATTGGAGATTATTGTCGCCCAGTCGAAGAATCCTCCCTTGGTGGAGATGCCGAGGAGGAAATAGTACATCCACTTGGCAAACTCTTAGGTGGAGGGTTGCCCAAATACCCGGGCTAATGCTATTATCCCCATTTGGATGCTCTCCTTGAATTCAGAGCGGGGGATATCTATCTTCATTCTCTTTGGGTCCCTCTTCGGGGCCTTGAGCCAATGGGTATTCATGTATACTCGGGCGGCATCCTCCAGTTATGTAAACTATTTCAAGGTGTCAGTCCTTGTAACCACCGTGGCCTTATCAAATTGTGGGATACCCAGGCCTGCCTGGAATGTGACTGGGTCGAGGGACACCAATGGAGTGGGGTATCTTGTGGGTTCTGCAGCTGCGAGCATAACGGCCCGGATAGAAGAGTTGTAGTTGGCAGCCAGTGTTAAGATAAGCTCCAGAGATTGCACAGAGCATGGGAAGCAAGCCGCCCGGAGGATTCCGGAACCCCCGACGTTGATTGCGAGCTGGTCTCCAGCCTGTCGCTGGATATGCATTACCTTCACCAGGGCCTGCATTTCTGCCCAGGTTTCGACATTAGCGTTGGTCATCAGTTTTACCTTGGACTCAATCTTTGAGCCCACGATGCCATTATCCTGTACATACTTCATGGTGAGGGGAAGTTTTTCCAGGGCTTTCTCCATCTTTGACTTTGCTGCTGCCCTGGTTTCTGTTGCGGTTGGTAATTCCGGGGTTTCGGGAGGAGATGATGCGGACGCTTTAGACATGTTTGGAAGATAACTCTGGGAACCTACAGACAAAGCGACCGTCAGAACATGTTTATCAAAGTAATCATTCTGGGGTCCGGGAAATTTTACCACCATGGTGTTTGCCTTCCTGAAAAGTTAGTATTATGCAAAGATGCCCGAAAAGAAAAACATAATAAACAGAAGATTTTATTAAACATCCGGGTCCGGGGGATTTTATCACACTTGGCAAAGACACAGGATGGATGGTGATAAGAGACCCGAGGCCTGGAGAAATGACTGTTAGCTAAGATGTATAAAAAGGCAAGTTGTCGAACCCACATGGACGCCACGTGTGTTAGCATTAAATGGGTGTGATGGCGATGACGGCGGAGCCAACTGTCCGAACGCGCGAAAAGGGAAAGCCACTTGGCTGGAATTGATTGCGCGAATGGGACTTAAATGAGGTTCTGACAGAATTTATGGAGGAGAGAGAAAATTGCCTATTTGAAACCAGCGGGGAGCTGAGTTTCAAACAGGTGGTTTTCTGCCTCGAAGAAAGTTCAAAGGCGGAAAACCAGAAATGGGGGTGACTCGACCAGCTAGCCAAGCCACCCAGAAGGATATACATAGAGCCGAGGGATATATACATAGACTATTTACAACTATATACATATATACATGAATATACAACACGGGATGACACCCGCAGGAAAACCAGACGAGATAGAAACTTATCTACAACTATTTACACTATTTACAGAAACAACCTCTGAGCAGAGGGCGGACAACCCTCTGGCAGAGCCGACCCACCAACGGGCGGCGAAACCAAAAGACAACGGACCAGACAAGATAGAAAAACAAAACAAAACCAGGCAAACGAAAGCAAAATGAAAACCAAAGAAAGCTAGAGAGAGGGGAAAATAGGAACACCAACCTGAGAATGCAGAAGGCAGAGAAAAGAAAGGGTTACCGCGGGAGCTCTGCAACAGCTTGGGTTGTCAATCGGTCAGAAGCACCACCACGAAGCACTTGCACTTTCCTGAGAATGACTGAAAATAGTTAAGCGTTGATTATCATAAACTTCCTACAAATGCTCTGTTAATCGCTTTGAAATTGCTCTTTAATTCACTCTAAGTGATTGAAGGTTTTAATCGCGGTAAACGTGAAAATGATAGATGACATTTATTTATACCCGTGGTAAAAGGCAATCCTCCTCCTTCCGGTGATCTCCAGACAGGCAAAAAACCTCCAGACCCCGGGCCCGAGGATTCCTCGCAACGATATCCCTAAGAACATCACAACGAAGAATCTCAGAGTCCGGAATCTGGTTCCCAACAAAAGGCAACCTCCGGGACCGGAGTCCAGGAGACGGAAAGCAAACAAACAAGATGCAATGCCGGGGAAGAAAACCCCGGAGAAAGAAAAACAAGAAGGGAAGGAAAGACAAAGGCAAAACCGCAAGCAAAAGCAAACAAAAGCAAAAAGGGGGACCCAACATTTTGCACACAAAATGTAGGGACGGGGATGCAGGGCATAACACTACCTTATTTTCTTTCCAATCTTCTTTCACCAAAAACCTTCCTTCATCACTATGTTTTCCCAACTGTGTATGTGCAATGTCATAAGGAAAGTTTAACCAAGAACTCTTGCAACCTTTTTGAAATATATAAATAAGATTTTTGTATCCAATAGGAAGGTTTACGCAGAAAATTAAACCTCCATTATTGTGAACTCCAATATTAGAAGCAGTTTCCTCAATTACCCTGGAGTTGTGAAGACACTCCTTGTAGGGTACATTACAAACAACTTCAAATTTTTCCTCTATTTGAAGGATTCTTTCTACAACTGAAGGATCTGATTTGGAACAAGAATACCACATTTGAAGAAGAAAAAATGACATCATGAAACAACACTCCAAACTCAACCAAATATTGGATATTGATTTCACAAACTGCAAGTTCTTTTGATGATAAACCATGTGCTTCGTGAGTCCTCCAACTAGCACATATTGATCACCCAATAAAATCTTTAAAATTTTCATATAAATTAATGTTATTGCATATTCTACTAAATTAGGTGACTCATTGACATTCTCGAAAGTTTTCACCCTCAGACACTTTGAAAAAAAGCTCTCTATGTATGACAGATAGTGTTTGGGTTCTCTAGCTAGAAAGACACTATCAAGAAGAAATGTGTGCTTCAGACTTCTAATACGATTGATGATAATATGAATCTGACTTTTTCTGATTTTATGAATATTATAATAGTCATTTCATCTTATACCACAAGAAATACATCTTTTTTAAAATATCTTCCATTCACATCTACACTGTTGAGATACATTTCATGAAAATGCATAACCAGAGACCCAAACATTACCTCAATATAAGAGAAATTCTTTTCAATCTCTTGGATGGGTCTAGAGGATCTATAATGTAGTGGAAAAGTGATCATACAAAAATAACATACATTCTAGGGCACCTTTATCTGATCCATAGTAAAATCAACAACATATTTTATTTAAAGACGATGTACTCCCTAGAATCATTCATTGGCATAAACTTGACTTTCTCGACAAATATATTTAAAATGAAAATGAACAAAGAATCATCAAATAAATAAACCATGATAAAAAGAACTTGACCTCTATGCAAGGAAATAAAATACCAAAAATTATTTAATCTGGAGAATCCATTTTCCACACTACCCATTTTGTGGCTCACCACTCCCATAGAACCAAACATAGTTGATTATTCATTCAATGTAATCGACCTTCCTCACATGTCTAATATTAGTTAAAGGAAATATGAATTCTTTCAAGGTTAAATTGGCATTAAGGTTCTTATCATACCTTGTGAATCTCCCTTTTGGAACTTTGAACTTTATTTGATCAAATTTCCTAGAATCTAATCTTTTCTTTGAGAATAAAATATTGCTTTTCCATGAAGCACATGACACGAGATGATTACCTTAGCAATACCCTTCCATTCTTCTTGTCTTGTTGTCACATGAATGCCTTGAATGCTTATGACTAGACCAAAGTAGGTGAAGTCTACACTTTGTAGCTCATGAAATTGATATCCACTTGTAACTATTTCCAAATGCTCCATAATATCTACCCAAGTCTTGAAAAATAGATTCCTTTCAACATTAACCAATTCAAAATGAAATATATGATCCTCCTTAAATTGGTAAGTCAAGTATTGAGGCAAAATCTTGAAACTTGTGTGCTCATTATAAATTAGTATCAACAGGTAATCTGATACTAACTCAAAACATGAATTAATACTAGTGTGTTTGCAATCAACAACATGTTGAATTATCCTCACCATAGATGATCCTAAAAGTACATATTTGGAAACTCTCTTTTATTGCTTTGAAAGAAGAGCAATAATAGACTGTGGCTCACCTGAGAATAACAAAGCTTTCATATTCTTCACCACCAAGCAACTTGTTCCCCAATTAGCTTCCCTTGAAAAATCATGATCTTCTACCAATGGATGTGAAAAACCAAAAATGTAAAACATAATACATGAGTTGATCACGTCCATAGATGTGTCAAAATTACTAAGGTTTGAACTCCCATGCATGTCAATAATATGGATGATATAAGTCATTTCTAGTTCTAAATGCATAATACAATTCTTTTGTTCACTCCAAAGGATAAACGATATCCTTTCCTTCAAGGTGAAATAATTTCATCGTATCTTCTTCTTCATGAAAACTTTATTTTGTAGACAAATTTGATATCCAAATCACCAAAGGGAAATTCAACATAAAATATTGAATATCAAACTAACACCAAATTTTCTTAACAATACTTAGCTTCAAACTTCTCAAGCTGGATACTTCCTTTTGACTACCTTTTATAAATTGGTCTTCAATATTGATGCTTGAATCCACTGACTGTTCTATGAATTGAGCACATTGATCCTTCACAACATGATTAATATGAATAAAGGATTCCATGAGATAAGAAATTCAATGGATAGTAATTTTAATACTATTAATAATACATCTTTCCATCTTAACCTTCAA
Source organism: Thuja plicata (assembly GCA_018584345.1). NCBI lineage: Eukaryota > Viridiplantae > Streptophyta > Pinopsida > Cupressales > Cupressaceae > Thuja > Thuja plicata. The sequence continues at coordinate 226,398 of MU225887.1, forward strand.
GACATCACATGGATCCCATATATGAGAAAAATGAAACTTAAAACAAGGGACGACTTTTTGCATATTGTGTCAATTATTATGTCACCCATTTTTGCATTATATCCTTGGTAACAATTTTTTAACAAAGGAATAGCTAGTGGCAATAAATCTAAAATTTGTGATTCTTCACAATACCTTGAGCTATCAACTGAGAAAACATCATCTTCATCATTACCATGCTTCTATTGTGCTACTCTGGTGATAAAATCAATATGCTCATTTTTCTTTCCCATGAGATAAATTTTTGACATAATCCAAAGCTTTTGATTTCTATAACTCCAAGCTGCCACTTTAGGGTTGTCCAAAGCCATCATTATGTCTTCATTTCTAAAATCATCAAGCTCTTCTACATTAACTTCTGAAAGAAAACTATGTTCATCTCCACATTCAATTTTTTCTTGAAACTTGGTTTCCTCATATTTATCTTCATCAATGTTAGATTAAAATGAATGGTTATCAAAATTTGAATATATATCTTCAACCAAGAGATTTTTACCTTTCATTTGATGGATGCAATATTTCTCTTTTTCCTCCTTGTTTGGCTCAATGGAGCCTTGAATCTCTACCTTCATCTCTTCATCTTGATATTTAATATTTGAAGCCTTGTCCAAATTAATTTTTTCCCTTCTTCTTATCATGAAGAAATATTCAAATGATACTTCAAATCTTCCCTCTGAAAGGTATTCCTCCATTATTCTGAAAACCAATCCTTCTTTAGGCAAATCTTTCCCAATGAGTTATGCATATTAATAAAAAACTAAGGGTTGCCTTTGAAATTATGGATTTGATAAAATATTCATCAAACCATTCTGATATTCTGGAAGCTAGTATATCATTTTCTAAACCCTTGAAAATATTTTTTTTTAACTCCCCCATGATTAGCAACTCAAAACCCTACAGGCTGGCAAGATCTTGGCTCTAATACCATTGTAATGTCCCAAATTAATAAATTTATGAAATTAACTTAATTTTCACAAAGGGACAAAAAATGAAATTTCATTCTCAATCCAAACCATTAGAGATATAATTTTCCAAAGAAATTGAAACACTGACAACATTTATCAATAAATCTTACAAACTATGTACCCGATTTGTAGATGTAATTGTCAAATCAACCCAAAACGTTACCAAATTCAATATGCAAGTAAATAATAGAAAAAAATAAATATTATTTTCATCAAAACCATGACTTCAAGTATGATATAAACAACAATATAATTTTTCTACAAATCAACCCAAAACAACGAGAAAATATGATGCCTAAAATAAATTGAAAGCTCTCAAAACTTCTGTATAACCTCACCAAACTTCAAGACAACTTTATTAATAATAAAATATCATGAAAATACATAAAATAACAAAGAATCCTTGGCCTCAAGACTGAAATAAACTTTTGAAACCCTCAACACATTGGGAACCAAATTGTAACTTATAAACCATCACATGCAACCTGCAAACCCAAAATACTAAGAACTATTTTCACTCCCAAATCTTTTAACAAAATGATAATCTCTTAATGAGATTATTCTATGGTAATCCTTGACTCATATCTTATATCACCTAACAATCCTCTGACTCTCATCCTTAGATCACCTAGAAACCTTCAAACATCTTGTTCTACAGTCTCCTTCTCCACTAGTTTATCAACCACTAAAGAAACATACATTATAAGCTCAAACATAATATCCCACAAGAATCATGAAACTTGGAACAAAAACCAAGTATATATGAAAACAAAATTGAAACTAAAATGGGGCACCAAAATCCACTACTTTAAATGGAGGAAACTTGCTTGATATAGACATGATCATTTTATGGCAACTTCCATAAAGCCACTAGAGAGTAATTGTTAACATGGTAGAGAGTAATTGTTAACATGGTAGAGAGTAACCTCGCCAGGTTTGAACCTTGGTTGTAGGTTTTGCAGGCAAGAAGCCCCGCCATTTCACCAAAGAGTCACCCCTCTAATATAAATGTTGAGAATAAGTCTATCATCTTCAACCCTTCCTTGATTTCTAACCATTGATTTCAAAAGGTAGGTTTTCCATTGATCCTAAAAAAATGTAATACATACAATTTTTAAATAGTATTACTCTCAAACTATTACTCAACCTCTCTTGAATTGATATGTCCATATATTTGGAAACTTATTATTAATAACTAATAATTAGTTATCATTTAATATTAATATGTAATATATATGACTATACTATTTATTTACTTCTTGGTGAAAGACATATAGCTTGAATATATATTAATATTAAAAATATTACAAGTTACAAAATTGATAGTGTTTGGATCTTGATAGCCAAATGTGTGAACATTGAAAACTTATGTTCACAAAATCTAACATCTCAAAGATTATATTTTTCCTATACTCTGATTTGGAAGTCATGTTTGTGCATATATAGTAGATTTATAAAATAATATGTAAATAAAAAAATAGAGTGTATCATGGCAACAACTTGAAGCTGCAACCATTTTACTCTTCCATTTCATCAACATGTATTTCATTTTCACCATATTGCTCTTGTGGTTCATCAACTGCATAATGTGATCCAGGTAGTGGGGAATTGAGATCTGGAATATGAGTCGGTTGGGCTTGGAAAGAGGAGCTCATAGTTGCTCGAGAGGTATTCCATATGAGCCTTGCGGCAAGCCCTGCAAATCTCAGAATAATGTCGAATTTCCCCTTCTTCATTCGAAGAGTGGTGCGAATGCATAATCTTGAAGTTGAAACCCTTCAAAAATTGCAATATAATGAGGTGGAATGAAGTGTAGAGAAATCTTGGAATGAATAAAATGGCCCTTTGCATATGTGATGAGGACTACAATATTTGTTATAAATATATATTAATTTACAATCTTTTCAATATAGAATATAATTGTAAATAAAATTATCTTCAATATTTTTTAATTTAAATTTATAAACTTAATACATTTAAGATTTTTCCTTATATCCCTAATTTAATGTAAAGGCTATTTGTAGGAGCTTTGCTCCCTGAAAAAAAATTATGTTGGAAAATTATTCATTTTCTTTATATATAGTGTTGGGTGTTTGTCTATATGCATTTAATCATTTTTCTTAGTACTGAGATAAACTTTTTGAATATAATTTTTATATATTAATTTGGTTGAGCTTAAATTATTTAAGAAGACTATGATCATGTCATGTCCAGTTGTTTTTTTATGAAAAAATGTTACAACAAATGCAGAAGAATTGTGTAGTAGGTTTGAAGAGGTGTTTGATTCTATGTTTTGCATGTGCCAAAAATTTATAGGCATGGAAAAAGCATGCAATTGCTAGTTTATCCTTGTTTTCTTAAAATATCAAATGAATCTATTAACTAGCCAATTTTTTTTAATCAACAAATTACTATAATTATATTTTAAAAAAAAAATTACTTGAGATTGTCTTGTGGTTGGGGCATTAATATTATTTTTGGTTGTGGCTTTTTAGATATTTATTTAGACTTAGGGCATGTTCCCATGCCACTGCTTAGCTTATTTTGGCAAGCAACTCAACTCTTTTAGGAGATATTTGTGGAGCTCATGGCCCCATGAATATGTATTTGGCTCCTTATTTTTAAGTAGAAAACTTGAAATTTGGATTAATTAATTTAATAATAATTTGCATACAAAAAAATAATAATTTGTAAAAACTTCTCTTATTTTCAATTCCTAAATAATAGTCCACTAAAATGACAAAAGATTCTAAATTGTCCTTAATGTACTTAAGGAGTCACATGGGAGTCACATGGGAACATGAGGTTAGAGAGGGGTCCCATGAGGAGGGTTAAACTCTATATTTTTAAGAAGATGAGGTCCCATGAAAAAAAAAAGTGTTTGGCTACAAGATTATTTAGAATCTTCTCTTTCAAAATATGAGTTCTTATTTAAGGGTGTGGTCCCATGGAGGGGGCTTCCTAAAAACTTTCTGTGAGATATTTTAGGATTATTTTAAAGTGGGAGGTCCCATGAATTTTGCAGTGGAGGTTATTCTTAAAAGTTTAAGCTCCACAATTTATGGAAGTGGGTGGTCTCATGAGTTTTTTAAAAAAATTTAACATATTCAATTCACTTGGCTAAATAAATAAATAAAAAGTTTTAAAAAATTATTGATAAGAATTGGAAATTTTTATATGATTGACAAGTGGCAGAAAAAAAAACTGATGGGGAGGTCACCTAACTCTCTGTGAATTCCTACTCTCTTCTAGGAATCTCACCTGGAATCCTATTCAATTCAGGACTCTCTCTAGACTCACACTTGAGTCTCTTAGGGATACTCTCAGACCCTAACCAGAAGGACTTATCTTCCCTC
>MU225887.1:299848-322977 GCA_018584345.1 Thuja plicata
CACCTACGATGAGGGGGACTATATGCTATAGGGGATCTATGAATTGCACCAAATTTATTTACATCTTTTGAGACTGCCTGTTCAAACCCTAGGGTTTTGGGAAGGGGGAGGGGGGAATTTCTCACATCTGATTATGTATGTACACAATCCAGATGTAAATTCCCCCAGTCATCTTCTCCCCCTTTCAAAACCCTTCTTTTCTGTGAAATTTTTTTACCCGGAGTTAGATCCTTATATAAAATATCAAATGAATTTTTTAGAACGATTTTGCTACTAGAAAGATTTTTTGGATAAGATTTTACCATTGTTTTGCCTTTTACCAAATGCCATTCATCTTTTCTTTCTTTATCACCCCCAGAAGATGCCTTAGCCACTGGCATTCCTCCTCCCCTTGCTACAGATAGAGGTTCATAGGAGCTTTTAGCTAGAATTGTCCTGGATGACAGGGCCTTTGCGGTCTCGGGGTGTTGATTCTTTCTTTTGGCTAGTTGCCCTGCTGAAGGTTGATTAAAATAGCAAGCTGAGGGGCCCTGAGTAGATACCATTCCTACTTTACCCAAATTAGAGTGAGTATGAAGTGGAACCTGCTCGATGATTTTTGCCCTAGCCAGCTCGTCATTAGGTTTCCTCAATCTTGCATATTTGGTTTTAGCAAAAAGGACCAGTTGTTTATCCAGTGTTTGAATAGAAAAAATCTTGTGCTCTGCTATCTTATTACTGAATTGATAGCCATTAACAGTATGGGTATCAGCGTAGGAAACCGAAACCCTAGCTTTAGGGTGTTCAATTTTCTTAGAGCCCTGCAAGCTCTTCCCTTTAATAGAAGAGTCATTATTAGAAGGGATATTGATAATGCAATGAGATTTGATTGGTGCAGACACAGAGATTTTAGCCTTTGATTTCTCATTTTCCTGAAATTCCAAAATGCTATTAGCCTTTTGTTTGGCTGTAAATTCATTGAGATGCTCATATGTAGGATTCAGATGGCGTACATCCTTCCTTCTGCATTCTTTGTGCTTATGCCCATATAACCAACAGTTAAAACAGTAGCTGTAAAATTCCTTCTCCGGGCTTGAGGATCGAGAGGCCGAATTGCTAGCAGGAATGGAGGGCAGCTTATTGGTAGCCGAGATAGGGTTTTTAATATTTGAGTGTTCATGATGCCTTAATCCTAACTTCATTTGTTGGGTTTGCAATGCTATTTTCCGCTGCACTCTGAATGTTCGCATTTTCACAAAATCAATTTACCAGTGCTTTGGTAGAATATATATATAAGATTAGATGCATTCACATATGTGTTTGAGAGATGCATTTAGTTTAAGAAATATCAAATTAAAAGAATATAAAGAAAAATTAGTAACTATGCATACAGACATATGTGAAGCACAAACTTAAATAAACTTTTTATTCAAGGTCTCTACCTGCACAATTTATCCTTTTCAAGTTTTTTTTGAAATCAATGGCAAGAAATATTATACTTTTTCTATAAGAAAATTTTCAAAGAAATACATAAATAATCATGAAGATTTATTGCTCAACTAGCCTTTTTATGTAGGTACTTTCTCTTGTTTTGAGAGGCACAACTACATTATCTACTTGTCTTGCACATATTGAAGAAACTTCTTATAATAAAAAATGAGATTTACTAAATCAAAATTTTATAGAATTACAAATCTTCCTCTTTGAAACAATAATACAAAACTTTAGCCACAATGCTTTTACATGGACAACTTAAAAGAAAAAAAACATTCTTTTCTTCCTTTGCTTTCATGTTGTGACTTAATTCATCCAAGGGAACTAGGGCATCCACAAATCTGCAAACAAAAGGAGTTTGAATAGACTATGGGAGCTCTCCTCCCATCCTAGGTCTCTATGAGACCACCCCCGAGCTTGGGGAAACAAGAAGGGATTGGGTGACACATATGCACACCACAAAATCAGTAACAATGCATTTCAACTTATAACACCCTCCCAGGCTTATAAACACATTGGGTCACCTTTGGAACCATTAAATTGGTGAAGGTGGAAAACGAACCAATTAGGAGATACCATAAGCATAGAATGCCAAATATACATATGCCTTTACAAGGCTCTCAAAATACAACCAAAAACTTCCATTCCTTCTCACAAAAATTTTTCCCCTTATCATCCCCAAATAATAGAGCAAAACAATGGCACATGAAGCCCATACATCCATCCCTTATCTCTCTTCTCCTTGAGAAGAGACTCTACACTAAGAGGCATTCCCAAGACCCTTCACCCGCAAGGCTCTCTACCCTCCCAAGGGTGAGTCTGGCCTTTCACACCCCAAACATCACACAAGGCAAGAAAACAAGGAAAATGCAATAAAATCCACAACACAATACTCATACATACATTAACAAGAAAACAAGGAAAACTCATGAAATTCAAAATACAACACTTAGCTACAACATGATAACAAATCTACCAAGGGAAACGATACAATATTTGGAAATGCATAACATATGAGATTTCTTTTGGCTTGAGAGAACCAACCTTGCTCCAAGCTAATGGAAAAATGAGATGAAGTTGAGCCTTTTTCCTTCCTTAAGCTTTTCCTCTCCTTAGTCAAATCTCCAAGTCTCCCTAACTCAACTAGCAGTCTCCAAGTTTGAAGAGTGGGCAAGCAACCCAAATTTTCCTCCAAATTCTCACTAAAAGGGCTTTCTCACCAACTCCCCACCTACTAATCATAATGAGAGATGACTTGAGTCCTCTTTTCTTCCACCTTGTCTCCTCTCATAAATGTGAGGAAGACCAAAGTTGTGGATGAGATGATGGTCTTGTCTCTCTTCAATATTCACCACTCTTCAAAAAGGGTACTTTTGCAAAGCCATAAATGAGATTGGGATAACCATATGGATAAAAATTAACTCCTAATCCATAGTACACCTATAGGGCTAGCTAATTTTAACCCTAACTACCCCCTTGGGCTCATTCTAACCCCTATAAAACCCACTAAGAGTTGACCTACGAAATTATATGATGAGACACAAAGTTTGACTCTAAAAATAAGTAACCCTACATGGGAACAATACATGGTGACCCTAGGGTAAGTGTCTAATCTTCCTTAAATCCTATGTGCATTCCAACTTACTTATACAAGTGTCAATTGACACAAAAAAAAGCACATCACATTTACACAACACTTGGCATGCCTAGTTGGAATTACAGATATGAACAAATTACAAATAACATACATGCATATTCACATTTACTAAATAAATTATGAAATAATGAGGTTATATCTCTTTGTAGAGTTAACCTTGTCTCTTTACTGAATTTCACATAAATCCAGTCTTGTTTCCCCAGTTTTGAATCCATGGTCTATTCCCCTGCACACTTGATCAAAGCATCAATAGTTCAAGGAGAAATCATACATATATCAATAATAAACAATTTAATACATTCAACTATTTTCTAATGGAAACTAGTATCTCATAAGCTTCATAATAAATTAAAACATTATTTGTAGAATCAGGTCTTCCACAAGCATATACATGCTCACACTCAAAATCATTAAATCACATCAGCCTGTAACATTTACAATTCAATTATCAAAAGAACATTTGCAGAATTTAGTCCTCAAGTATAAATTCAATTAACATCAAAATCCACCACAAAGCACAATTATAATATCAAAACATAACATTTAAAATTCAATCTTTTTATTATAATATAACATCCAGACCAGTCAATCATGAGCATATAAAAGTTTATCCTAGCATCATAAAAATGTAAACATCATCACATAGTATCTAATGATATGAAAACACCGTCCAATAAGTCAATGTTGTATGCATGAATTTGAGTCTTCGTTCTTGTAGCTGCAAACACACACACTTCAATGATCCATTAAGTGGTTAGCGAGTTAGAAAATAACTAAATCAGAATATTAAAAACATCCTAAGCTAACCAACACCAATTCATTGCCTTCTAGTAGGCAGGATTATGGACTTTGCTCTCAGGTCATTCCAAAGTCCAGTGACTACACACTGTTCTAAATGAAGGATTTTTAATCTATTTGTAAAATGATCTAAATGATTATACAAAATGCAGTTTGTGGTTAATCCAAAGCTAATTAGAGATTCATTTTAGAAGCACCAAATGAAATGTGTAAGATTCAGTTTTAATAACACCAAATTCAAATGTGTTATAAGATTATCAAGTTTGCATGCTTAAACAAATTAAACAAAGCTAAGTAAATGAAAGCTAAAATGCAAAATGCTTGAAAAAAAATGCAGTATAATAACGATAGCAAAAGTTAGGATCCTTTGTGAAGGAAATGAGTTTCTCTTTTATAGAAATCTCTCCTGAATCAACGGCCAAGATCGAAAGAAAAGAGTGGCTCAGATTCGATAAAAGAAGCACAATCCATGTGCAAGCAATTTGATTGGTCGAAAGAGTCAGTTGATTGAACTGACTGATCAGTCGTTTTGGAAACTTCCAAAATCAGTTTTTAGTTAACTAAATATGAGTGGAACTGGATTATTTCCATTTTGATAGTTAGATAAATGGATTTGATGATGTCATATACATTTTTAATAATTTAAATGATTTTGAATGCATTTTTGTTTTTATTAATTAATTTAATTCCTTTTTTGATTTACTTGACAATTTTGTAATTTTATTTAATTAATATATTAGAAATATCAATTAAATAATTAACATAAGGTTTATTTGCCAATGCAATGTGATTTTAGGAATTAATTAATAGATCAAGTAAAATGATCGATTATAACCTAGGTTTTAGGTCAGATCAGTTCAAATTTGATAGATTGATGAATTGCCTATTTGATTTAGGACTTAGGGTTTATGAAGATTAGGGTTTTTTGATTAATTGTTGAGTTTGGGGGTCTAGGGTTTAGATGACCATTTTTATGTGATTACATTTTCCCCTCTTTGAATTGATGTGCGATTAGCGCATTGATTCAAAGACTTGTTATTGATGAGATCAAGAATAGTTTTATTTGAAGCGATGAAACCATTCTTTTGAAGAAGACTGACTTTGAGCTTGATTGGACGAAGATCGATTAAAAGATATAAAACAAAATGCTCAGTTTGATTTGAAGTGATGAAACTAAACATCTGTCAAGAACTCTTAAACCTTTTGATTGGTTTGAATGAATAACCAGTTTGATTTAAAGAGATGAAACTGATTACCGTTAAGAGATTTGATCGGCAAGAAAATTGACTTAATTTGAAGCGATGAAGCCAATTTGATCAATGTATTTGGTTTTAATAATGAATAACCCGTATAAGACCTATCTTGTTTGGTTTTGAGTGTATTCATCATTGTATAAGACCATTTATTAGGTTGCCTTTGATCTCAACTTGATTTGATGTGATGAATCTGAGATGCCCCAAGCAATGGGCTTTTGATTGAGGATGTGATCACTGGAATGTTGATGTCATGATCCTGCCCCCTCGGGAGTGAAATCAAAATATGTCTAGGTGTCCCAGTGATGAGAAGAAATTTGATTGATAACATGGTGCAAGAAGAAGCTGATTTGATTAGAAATAGGTCCCAATCAGTTAGGACAAAATATGTACTTGATGAGAGGTCCTGGTGACCAAGATTGACCAAAAGTATGATACATAGATTGACTGAAAGAAAAGTATAGGAGATTTCCATTGGTTGGAGTCTAGAAGACTGATTGTGCAAGCAGTCAGTTGCAGTTGACTGAAAAAGTCAAACGTCATATTTTGATTTCAATCCTAAAAATGGAATCAGGACAGTCAAATTAGAGAGGGGTGTCATGTTCACGCACAACTAACCACTTGACGATGAGAAGATTGATCTATTGGAGTCTTAGATCCTTCACATTGAAGATAGATAAAGTTATTATGCAGATTTCAACACCATGCATATGCATATGCAAGACTAACATGAATGCAACCTAAGGTGTAGTCACTGAACCTTTAGCTTTGAAATTTTTCATCATCAAGCATTTTTTGGAACATCAGAGTCGATACAATCCTTATTGGTGCCACTGCAACCATAAGAATATGAATATGACTTTCATCGAATAAGATATGAGAAACCAACATAAGCATCAAGGCACAATAGCTGAGATGACATGAACATTGTTTACAGTTGATGTTGTAAGAGTACACTAGTATCGAGGCATTCAAAGCCAAGATAACCATGAGTGCAATCTTGCGTAAACAATAAGAGCAATAACAATCAAGGAGATAGTTCCAGCCTCACCTTGGCATACAAATAAACAAGATCGAGGGATGTAAGGCTTTTCCACCTCAATGCAGGAGATCTCATCACATAGACCCTGTTTATTTGACGTTGCTGGATCATCAAAACCACACCAACAAGTAGTACACAAAGAAAAGATTAACAAAAATCAATGAGAATAGACAACATACAAATAGAAGTTCAACATACTTCAGCCAGTTTTAAATTTTTTGGATGTGTATATATAAGAGGTGTTGAGAAACACCGTCGTGCTTGTGACTGCAATGTGTTTGATTACTATCAGTCTGTTGTTTATGTTTGTGGTATCCAAAGTGTGTTAAGAAACAAAGATGCGTCCAAAGATAGTGTTAAGAAACACTTTTGATGAGGGTGTTGAGAAACACCTTTTTGCGTTAGTAGTGAGTTGTCCTTCAAAAATGACAAGATTATTGTTTCTAGTGTAATCCAAAGATGTGATATGATTGGGCACCAATGCCCCTAGTAGCGAACGGTGATGACTGACTTGACTCACACTGTGAGGACAAAGCTGATTTGATTTCCCTCAGGCTATCACTCTGGATTGGTTTCAAGCCAGGAGGGTTCTCAGAAGATCCAATGTGTCACAAAAGTGACTGAAAGCTATGTACAAACTAAAGCAAATGATTGATGCCAAGACTGATCATTGATAGATGGAGCATTGAGTACAAGAGGTGCATGTTTACCAGGTTTTCACCTACTTGGCAGAGATTCTATTTTTGCTACCATGGCGTCTATTTACCAGGTTTTCACCAAGGCACTTTTTCTTTTTTTTTTCAAATTTTTTGTATTTTTCAATTTTTTATTTTTTCTCTTTTTTATTTATTTTTGGATTGATGCATCAAGGCGCCTATTGCTAGGTTTTCACCTAGATGATCATTTTTTCAAGAATTTTTACAATTTTTAGATTTTTCTCAAGACATTTCTCATGATTCTTAGATTTTTAGAGATTACTCATTCTCAAGCAAGATCACATTGGTTTTCCCCCAATGTCTAGCAAGGTGGAGGACATTACAAATGGATTAGAAAGTTGATGGATGAGATTAATAGACAATTATGGATGAAGAGGGTGAATGCAACCCTCAAGGAAAGTCTCCTCAAGATTACCCAGGCTAGGGAAAAAAGAATATAACAATGTAGGTTCATGGAACAGTGCTAGATATCATATAGGATAATGATTCGATGTCATGAAAAGCATGTGGTCCAAAAGAGTGGACATGTCAAGAGGTTCATAAGAACCTAATTTCAAATTTGATCAAGACCAAGGGGTCAATTTTGGATAAGATATAGTTATGATAGTGCAAGTAGGATAAAGGGTGATGGAGGTATAAGTGAATGTTTTGGGATTAGTGCAAAGGAATTCTTAGAGATAGGAAGGATAGGCTTGAGATAAGAAAGATCACGATAGGGTACCATGGATGAGAGCAAGTGAATAGGATGATGGAAATGATAATGAATGTCAGGATACCTGTGTGTTCATGGATAGGCTCAACCTTGTCAATATCACCAGAAGGAACATGGATGCTCACAAGCTTGTAAGATATGATGGATAAGATGACATGGAAGGAACTTTCCCCCAAGTGAAGAGTGCAAGTAGGAGGAATTATGCATGACACCTGTTTGCCAGGTTTTCATCATGGTACTTATCCAAGGTGCCACAAGAGGTGGTTTTCACCATAGGATGGATTGATTTCTCTTTACTTTTTCTACCAAGGTGCTTGTTTACCATTTTTTCACCAAGGCACTTTTTTTTGTACTTTTGATTTTATGGAGGAACTTAAGCTTCTTTCTCTTTGGATAGTGCTCCTTTGAAAGATATGATATGATAAGTCAAGGCCACTGAAAGTATGCTCAAAGATGCTAATAAGGTGATGGTAGGGAATGCAATGGAGGATAAGGGATATGGTAGCCAAGGATTTATGTGATGCATTGGATAAGAGGAAGAGAAGGATATGGGATGAATGGGTAGGAGGTAGGTGCGGGATATTGGACAAGGTATTGAAAGGTTTGTGTAGAGGTAGATGGAAATGGTGATAAGATCAACATTGACACACCCCTTGAAGAATAGTGGATTGTATGCTAGGAAATAGTGGTTAAAGGAACACAATAACAAGTTAGAGATTCCAAACAACTAAAACCAAAACAACATATAAGATAAAACAAAAAAAGAACTAAAACAAATAAAAATTCTAAGTGTATGCAAACCTCCCTTAAACCATGCAATCTCTCCTTTGTTGATTAGATTTGTCTAATGGATTGGATGTGTGCTCAATGAAATTTGCTCAAGCTTCAATGGTGTAGGAATATTTGGGCATTATAAGGCTTATGATTGATGGTTTTTGCTCTTCAAATGGACATGGTAACAATGCATAAAAGGTGGATGAAAATGAAGGAAACGAGCCTTCAATTTATAGGCAAATGGAGGGAGAAATGGATGGCCAAGATGCAAACTTGAGGAAGGGTTGAGATTCATTTGAGGGAGAGCACATATATTGTGCTTTCTCAAATGGCTCTCATTGTGACTAGTGTCACAAGGAGAGAGGTTTGGAAGAATGGGGGAATGTGACCATTTTGGGAGATGTGAGAGGGGACAAAGATATAAGAGATGGATGGAGTGTGTAAGAGGGATGTAAGAGCATTTAAAGAAGACTTTATGAGGTATGAATGGCGATTTGAGTGATGTGATATGAGAGTTGACTTTGGGATTGGGGTTGAGTTCTTAATCCTTGGATTAGGATTATGCACATACTTAGGGAGTGATTAGGCTTAGGTTTAGAGGGAAAGTGAGAGGATTAGGAGGATGTGATGGGAGGAGAGAGAATGAGTGGAGGGATTAATTAGTTAATTGGGGTCAATTAACTAATAAGGAAGGATTAGTATGTGTGAATGGGTTGGGTTGAGTTAGAACTATGAGTTAGGTAATTGAGCATAGTTAGTTTAGGGGTTAAAGTTAGGAGCCATGTGCTCAAATTGAATTAAATAGAATATTTAATTCACAAGTGGGATAAAGGGGAATTTATGAATTCAGTTAAATAAATAAGTATATTCATTCAACTTAATAGAGGAAGAGGGATTTAATTAATTATTAGACTATGGGTTGTCATTTGATAATTAATTGGACTATAGCTAATCAATTAAATTGATTAAGCTAGGGGATAACTTAGATTAATTAAATAATATAATTATTTAATCAATAATATTCTAGAAAGGCACTAAATTTAATTAAATATGTTAGTCAAATTTAGGTGTCTACATTTTGCCCCTCTTCGACATAGGGTTAGGATAACGTTATTTCGAAGACATTTAAAATAATAGACAACGCGAGGACAGGACTTAGGAAACTAAGTTGCCCCCTGGCTGATGGGAAGAAAATAATTTGGTTAGGGTGATGCCCCCTCGAGAGGGCGGCAAGGGAAAAATAGTCAAGCCCTAGCGGCGTCTCGAAAAGAATGCAAAAAGCGACAGAGAAGAAAGGGAAAGGTCGAGGGGTAAAGAGGTGCAGGAATTGGTTAGAATAGGGTAAAATGTGGTTGAGAAGAAATTTGGAGAGGATGGGGGCTTATGGGGGCGGAAAAGAAGGATCCAGGGTGGGATATATATGGCTGGAAGGGTGGTAGAATAGGTTTATTGTGCATTTTCAGCTTATAGACTTCTTAATTTTGAGCTCTGCAATCTGATGAGGTGAAGGCTGAGAGGGGGCGACCAAGGCATTGGATGGATGTGGTGTGTAGCGTGCGGTGGCATCAGGTACCAGACAGAAAGGTAGGCTCAAAAAATTGGCTCCATGTTTTTGTTTGTTTTGTTGTTTACGTGTTTTGGCATATTGAAAACGCGTTCCCGCAAACGTATCTTAGCAGGAACACCGTCGGGATCAGCGGGAACGCGTTCCTATGAGATGTTGGTTGGGGTAGGATGGGTTAAGGGATATTTTGTGGTATCACAAAATGGGGTAAATGGGGGAATTTGTCATGGGAATGTGTTCCTGCAAGGATTTGTTGCGGGAATGCATTCCCAGAGCACAGAGGGTTGGGATAGGAAATAATGAAGCGATCCTGCAAGGGACCAGGGGTAGTAGGTGATGAAGTCAAGTCACAGGAATGCATTCTTGTGACATGGGTGGAAATCATCGAGAACACATTCCCATGGTTGTAGGAATGCGGGCTAGGGGGTAGATTGGTCAGAATGCCAAAAAGAAGGGAATAAGGCTAGAAAAGAAACATGAGGTGGTGGGTGGGGTGGGGGGAAAGTAGGATAATTGGTTTTAGGAATGACTAGAAGGACTAGTGAGTGTTTGGTTTGTGTGTGTAGTGGTCTATCGATCGACTAGCATCACTAGAGAGATAGGATGTCGTGCTACAGGAAACAAAGCACTTCACACCAGTGGAGTGGGCGCAGGTGGACACGATTGGCTTAGGATACATAGAATGCATGCCCTATAGGTGGGCGTACATGGAAATGGTGATGGCTCTTTGCAAGCGGTGGCGATCAGAGATAACATCATTCCATCTCCTGACAGGGGAGATGACGATCACACTAGAGGATGTATACTGGATATTCTGTTTACCCATCCAAGGGACGAAGATGGTAGCACTACGCATGACACAAACTGAGGCCCTTAGAGCTTTGGTTGGTCTAGGGGCCACACTCCCACTTCCTTTGTGGCATGGTCAGCTTGCGCTAGAATGACATTTGGATGCGCATCCAGTGCGTTGGGTATACTTTTTTGTGTGTGGACTGGTATCGAGGTACATTGCCCCATACACGGGAGGGACTGGCATTACACTAAGACTGGTCCCAGTGATCGTGTAGATTATAGATGTAGGTGTCCCTGCAACATGGGGGACATTGATGTTAGTAGAGATCTACTGAGATCTGCATCAGATAGTCTACCATTGTGGAGAGGGTCATGGGAGGAGTATTGGGTGTACCACCCTACTCTAGGTTTGGGCATGGGAGCACATAGCCATGCTCAGACTGATAGGGAGGAGTGCATGATAGGGGAAGTAGCATGTGGTATACAAATGATATAAACTATTGGAGGGCGGCGATTGATGAGATCTATGATGGGATCACATGGAGGCCCTACAGATAGGTGGGAGCATGGGTAGAGGACCAGTTACGTCTACTGTACACCATGATGCCCACACTCCTGATAGGGAGATGGGACTACATAGTGGAGAAGTATCGGCCAGATAGAGTGTCGAGATAGTTTGGGTTTATGCAAGGGGTACAAGATCCTACAAGATGGTACTAGCAAGTGACCCGAGAGAGGATCTCAGAGTTTGGGCCAAGATTAGACATGGAGAGGTTACGGGTGGCTTGGCGGGGTATTCAACCTGTCCATTAGGATTGGCCAAGGGGGCCAGAAGACACAGGTAGTACAAGGATGCATTTAGGAGACCACGTGTTGTGGGGAGTATGGGATTTCCACTAGAGTTAGATAGAGTTGGGAGGGTGGAAACCTTAGCAGTGATCAGGCGGTAGAGGGGCAGTTGAGGCCAGCATCGCTAGTAGGTCCTCAAAGATGGGTGTCGGTGGTAGGTGGGAGAGGAGAGGTGGAGCGGGGAGAGGAGAGAGAGGAGGGGAGTAGGTGGTGGAAGGAGAAGATGCCATGGATGGTGATGGAGAGGAGGCTATGGAGGTGGATGAGAGGGATCAGGAGGCGATGCCGCCACCTAACATGGAGGGGCCTAGAGAGAGGGGGGATCATTGTCAGGTGGTCCAGGGGATTCGTCGGTAGAGAGATTAAGGTCATTAGAGCTGATACATGTAGCCACTAGCTAGCAGCTGCAAGAAACTCTAGGGGAGAAAGATGCAGTGATGGTAGAGAGGGACACTCTAAGGGTGGAGAGGGATGCAGTGATGGGGGAGAGGGATCAGGCCCAAGCGGATATAGTTGGCCTTAGGAGACAAGTGGGAGAGCTGACCGGGGAGGTGGGGGAGCTGAGAGGGCAGCTAGATGTTTTACAGGCACAGGTAGGGGAGATGATGGGGGATGGAATTTCCCTGATGGAGGAAAAGGATAGACTGGTGATGGAGAGAGATGGATTAAGGGTGGAGAGAGACAGATTATAGTAGGAGAGGGATGAGTCACTCGTGTCGGTTGGGAGGATGGAGGCAGATGTAGCTGTGAATGGCGCGGGTGGTGTATTGGGATTCATTAAAGAGATGATGGCTCTCAGAGAGCAGGTAGGGTGGTACAGGGTGAGATATCAGGTTGCAGTGCCATCAGCCTAAAGGGATCATTATAGATCGGTTGGGGGTTCAGTGATGTCTGGAGGAGGGAGGTCTACTGCCAGGGTGATAGGACATAACCAGAGGACAGGGCATAGTTAGTAGACAAGGCAGAGCCAGGGACATAATGCATCCAGAGGAGGATTAATCCAGATGCATAATTCAAAGAGCTATGATATAGGAACCTCTAGACAGGTGCAGGACATAAGTACAAGTATAGGTACTAGATTGGCAGGGGACATCTTTAGACGCCACTAGGATGTAGGCAGGGGGCCCAGGTTCTCGCTATTTTTAGAGAAGGCTCGGGTAGGGGTGACCTACTCACTGGGGCACACATAGGTACCCATTGTTGGGGACAAGGAGGATAGAGGGATGTGGGATACAGACAAGCAGCCTCCCATGGGGGTGCCAAAGGGACAGTGATGTATTACTATGATGTGCATGTTTGTTTTTTGGGACTATAAAGCCCATTTTTTATATGTATATGCATATGAGACACGATAGATGGATATTGTGGACTTTTATTCTTTTATCTTTGATATGATATATGGTGGTTGGCCGAGATGTATGTGTTTCTCATGATTATGGATGCAGATGTATTGTATATGATGTATATGTGGGACTCACACATGGGTGATGCAGGATGTGATGCATATGTATGACATGTTGCTTATGCAGGATGGATTATGCTTATGCAGGGTGGATGATGTTTATATGATGTACTAACGTGTGTGGATGCAGGATGTGATAGGATTTTATGATGCATGTAATGTATTTGATGTTTTAATGAAATGGGTATGTAATGCAATATGATGTGAATGCAATGTGAATCTGAATGAACCTTAAAAATGCAATACTAAAATGACCCTAAGATGAGTTAACTATGAAACCTAATGATGACTTAATAATGCAAGACTAAGATGAAGTTAATGCAATATTAAAATGAATCTAATTGAATCTAAATGATTTAACTATGCAAGATGAAAATGAATGAATCTAAATGATTTAACTATGAATCTAAATGGTTTTAACTATGCAAGATCTAAATGGAATAACTATGCAAGATGAAAATGAATCTAAATGATTTTAACTATGCAAAATCTAAATGGATTAACTATGCAAGATGAAAATGAATCTAAATGATTTTAACTATGCAAGATCTAAATGGATTAACTAGGAAAGATGAAAATGAATCTAAATGATTTAATTATGCAAAAATGGATTTAGTGCAAGGTTAAAATAAACTAAACATAAATGGTGGAATGAAAAGGAGACATGAGTGATAGTGTACCTAAAGAGATGATAATGAAGATGGGGTGTAATGCAATTATGTGCGGATGCAAAAGTGGGAATGTGGAATACAACACATCACTGTCCAACTAGGTTTTAGGGGAGTGGTCAGGAAGAAAGTGGATGAGTAAGCATGTGCACAATCAAAATTTGGGGACAAGGGATGGTGGAGTGATGAGGGGTGTCAAGTTTGCATCAGGGATGGGGGGTTGTAGGTGTATGTAGGATTATGGGAGATGGGGGTTGTAGGATTGCTGGGATGTAGGTTTGATTGTAGGATGAGATTGCTTGGTGTGATAGGGTTTCACTTTTGGGATATGATGGGTGGAGGGTAGTGGTTTTTGAAGCTTGAGTGAGGGGTATTCTGGGATGGAATACCACCATGTAGTTTGAGCACTTAGTTTGATATAGCAACTGTGAGAGACGATGCCAAGGTTACTGGGAATGCAGGGCCATGTCTCCACTGTTGTATAGGACTGACACTACAAACACATGGGGGCTACCCCAGCATCACCTTTGTGGTTCCTAGGAGAACCAAGATGGAAATGATGCTGGAGAAGCCCACAAACAAACGATGTTTCCCAAGTGCAGTATGTGATTCTACATGGATGACATACATGAGAGGGTCACATCCAACTGACTCATAGGCAGAAAACAAAAAGATCAAGTTCCTTATCTCAGGTGCATCCACTCACGGCATACCATGATATGAGGAATCGTGGAAACCTTGAGGAAGAGAACAACTGAGAGAATCAGGAATAATAATCAAGAACCAAAATCAAATTTCAAGATTTAAAAAATTCAACAACAAGATGCCTTTTTTCCAGAGAGATCAATGATGAGAAGTGGATTAATTAGGTCCAGAGGAAGGATACATCCTACAAGAACCCAGGGATGATGATGATCTAGATTTAGGTCAACGAGAGGAAGGATACATCCTCAAGGACCTATTTCTAGAAAGATGGGATGTGTGGCAAACTGATAGGCCAAAATATATTATGAAGTTGGATTACTGAATCAAGATTTTCTCAAATGGGACTTGTTTTCGCACACGATTCAAGGTGTAACTGGATCACTCTCTGCAAGGAGATCAACCAAAGATATGAGATATGTACAAGTGGTACTCAACACAAGACTAGACTGATATTTACAAGACAGAAAACACTTGAAGCTCAAGGATTGGGATTGGATGACATGTGTACAACAAAAATTGAAGATTATATACAAGACAATATGTACAAAATATTAGGACATAGGATAGGTAGACTGATTTGAACTTATGCATGTGATGAAGGAACACCCAGGGAATGTTGGGAAGTGATTAGGCTGAGGTGGATGGGATGAGGGAGATGGAGGGGAATGAGATTTTGATAGATAATGATATGGTCCTCTATGTGTGATGCCTGATTGCCAAGTTTTTATCACGCATACCTATCCAAGGCACTTGATTGCCAAGTCTTCACCATTGGATGATTTATTTCTCTTTACTTTTTTGATCTTTTAGATTTTTTTGTTTATTATCAAGGTGTCTGTTTACCATATTTTTACCAAGACAATGATTTTTTCAGGACTTTTTATACTTTTTATAGATTTTTTCAGAAGTCTGGAGTAACCAGCTATTAGGCATAGAAGCGCCTGAGATGAATGATGTTGATGGGGTCATTCAGTGGTCCCCCTTCAGGAGTAGATAGCTGATACGCCCCAGATCTGAAGCATGCAGTGACAATGTATGGGCCTTGCTAGGTAACCTCAAATTTACATTTCTTTTCTCGATCTGTACCCACTTTTTGATTCTCTTTTAGGACTAGATCTCCCACCTGGAACTGGCATGGGTGGATTTTCTGGTTATAGCTTCTTTTGAGCCTATTTTTATAAACAACTAGGTGGTCATATGCTTGCTGACATTTCTGATCCAGTAGATCTAATTGTGTGAGTCTGGCTACTCTATATTCTTTATCATTAATGAGGCCTCTTAGTGACACTCAGAGGGATAGGATTTTGACCTCAATTGGCAAGACAACTTCAACATGATAAATGAGGGAGTATGGGGTGGTGTCTGTGGGGGTTCTGTAAGAAGTGTGATATGCCAAGAGGGAAGGGTCAATTTGAAGGTGCCAGTCATGACTAGTATCATTGACAACCTTTTTGAGGATCTTGAGTAGGGTTTTATTGGTTGCCTCAGCTTGGTTGTTACCTTTGGGGAAGTATGGGTTGGAGTAACGGTGATGGATATGGATGCATTCACACAGATCATCCATATACTAGTTTTAAAATGGTGTGTCATGATCTATGAAGATGGTGGATGGGATTTCAAAGTGGCAGATGATATGGTAGAGGATGAATTTTGAGATTTGGACGCTTGTCGTGAGGGTAAGAGGTATTGCTTTGACCCACTTCGTGAAGTACTTAGTGGCTATGATGATGTATTTATGACCCTCATAGGATAGGGATGATCTTACCAACAAGGTCAAAACCCCAACAAGAAAATGGCTAGGGGGGTGCAATAGGATGCAGATTTTTTGCTGGCGCATGAATCAAATTGGCATGTTGTTGAAAAGGTAAGCACTTCTTCACAAATTCACATGCATCGTGTTCCATAGTAGGCCAGTAGTACCCAAGTCTAAGAATTTGTTTGGCTAGGACCATTCCACTTGTGTGGGCACCGCAGACTCTAGCATGTACCTCTCATAATGCCTAGGCGGCTTTAGTTTCATCGAGACATCTAGAGAGAACTTTGTGATAGCCTCAACGATAAAGGGTGTTGGCTACAATAGTGCAATGGGAAGCTCTACAGATAAGGTTTTGGTATTGGGTGTTTGTGAGGTGAGGAGATATGATACCATTCTTTAGATATGCATGGATGTTGTGGTACCACGGGGACTAGGGACCAACCAAGACACAAACCCGATTGACATAATTGTTCTCGTAAGCGGGTGCATGGAGTTTCTCAACTAGGAATTCATATTGTGTTGTGTCATGTGGGATCTCCAGAAGGTACCTGATTGAAGCCATAGCATCAACTACTTTATTTTTTAGATGAGTGACTTGTGTGATTTGTAGATTTAGGAAATTCTCTTTTAGTTTGTCCACCATCTCTTTATAAGGAAGCAGTTTATCATCCTTAGTCTAAAATTCATTGAGCACTTGTTTGATGATAAGTTGAGAATCGCCAAAGACCTGAATGTCTTTGATGTTCCACTGAATGGCCATGCTAAGTCATATGATTAGTGCCTTATATTCTACAATGGTGTTAGTGCAGGGGAAACCTAGCTTGAAAGATTTAGGAATGTAATCACCCAGTGGAGTGACGAAGAGGATTCCTACCCTAGAACCATGAGATATATAGGATCCATCGAAGAATAATTTTCAAGCCGGTTGTTCTTCTATCAGGCATAAGTGCTCAATAGGAAACTCCATGATTAAGGGATGAGCATCGACCAATGGTGCTTCTACCAACTGATCTGCAATAACCTGTCCTTTGATGGCCTTTCTGTTTACATACTGGATATCGAACTCTCTCAAAAGCATGACCCATTTAGCCATACGGCCAATGAGTGTGGTTTTGGAAATTAGATACTTGAGTGGATCGACTTTGGATATAAGCTTGACAGTGTGACTGAGTATATAGTGTCAAAGCTTTTGAGTGGTGAAAACCATGGCTAGGCATGCTTTTTCCATTGGAGTGTAGTTTAGCTCATAGCCTACCAAAGTGTGGCTGATGTAGTATATGGCTCTTTCCTTACCATTATCATCAAGTTGGGCCAAAAGTGCCCCTAGTGCAGTAGTTGTAGCTGAGATGTATAGGATGAGAGGCCTACTTGGCACATGAGGCACTAAGATTAGTGGATTATCTAGGTATTCTTTTATCTTTTCAAAGCCTCTTTGATACAACGGATCACACTTGAAATTATTGTCTTTCCTTAGTAAGTGTGTGAAAGGTCAGCACTTGTCCGCAAGCTGAGAGATGAAGTGACACACTGATTAAAGCTTTCCCTATAGGCTACGCAATTTCCTAAGCATCCTTGGTGGAGGCATTTCCTGAATGGCCTTGACCTTCTTGGGATCTATTTTTATTCCTCTTCTTGATACAATAAAGCCAAGGAGATTTCCTGATGTTACCCCGAAGACACACTTCTTAGGGTTTAGCATGACTCCATAGTGGCTAAGTCAATCAAATATGCATTCTAGGATATCCAGATGATCTGTGTTGTGGACTGATTTGGCAAGGATATCATCTATGTAGTCCTCAAGGAATTTATAGATCATGTCATGGAAGATGACTGTCATGGCTCATTGATATGTGGCTCCTGTGTTCTTCAGACCAAATGGCATCATGTTGTAGAAGAAGGTTCCCCATGGGGTTGTAAATGTTGTCTTATGTTGTTCTTCTTCTGCGATGCAGATTTGGTTATATCCAGAGAATCTATCCATGAGAGACAACATCTCATGTCTGGTAGTAAGGTCAACTATCATGTCAATGTTTGGCAATGAGCAATCATCCTTGGGACATGCATTGTTGAGGTCACAAAAGACTATACATATTCTGATGGATTTATCTATTTTGGAGATAGGCACCATGTTTGAGATCTAATTGGAATATTCGATGGCGCGAATGATTTTTGCTTGAAGTAACTTTTCCAGCTCTGCTTTGACTAGTAAGGCAACCTTGGGGCGCATCTTTCAGAGTTTCTATTTGACTAGCTTGGCATTTGGATCTACTGTGAGATGATGTACCACTAGGCTGGAGTCCAATCTCAGCATGTGGGAATAAGACCATGAAAATTTGTCCATGGATTCTTGTAAGAGAGCAAAGACAATTGTTTCTTTTGCTTCTGTTAAAGAGGCTGCAATATAAGTGATGCACGGATAGTCCTCGGTACCCAAATTGATGAGTTTTGTTTCTTTGATGAGGATCGATGACTGTTCAGGCCTGTAGTAATGAATTAGAGGAAGAGGATAATCTTCATCCTCTAGCACCTTAGGGAGGTTTGCACCAGCGAATATGCCCTTTATTTTTACTTTTTTTCAATCAGATAGTGCCCCAGAGGGGTTTTTACCAGGAGATTGATTTTCTTCTTTTTTATTTTTGTTTTTTATTTCATTTTTGCGGCTGAAGCTCCCCACTTCCCCAAAATAGGCCTTCAGATCCAACTTGTAGACATGTGTTGACTTGTGTTCCCAATCCTTGTTTTGTTCGACTACTCCTATGAACTTTAGGAGTGCATCCTCACTTTGGAACTCATCAATGTATACAATGCTTGGTTGGTCCCAGTCTATGAGTTCAAGATGGTGGAGGGGAAGATCAATGAAGAGAATGGAAAGTTGGCGTAGGACAGAATTTCCTAGGAAGGTTTCATCATCAAAGACATTGTCATAGGCTCTCACAAATTTCTCTTCAGGGACATCTTCGATGTCAACGATTTCACCCAGGGGAGGATACGAGGCATAGATGTTCTCATTGGTGCCCCTATTCATGTCAGAATCCATGCCAAGGCCTAGGTACTTTTCTCACTGGGTAGGTACAATAGGATCTTTCATTCCTTTCTCTTCATAATCGAGGCCACCTCCCTGGTAGTTTGATTTTTATGTCACCAACTTGTGAGTTAAAAGATACTAATCTTTGAATTAATTGAAGAAACTTGTGTCCTTGGGTGGTGTATCTTTATAGAGCCATTGATTGATGTCAGGGGCCATCGCTTGACCGATCATAATGCCCTCAGAGACAAAAGTGGTAGGGCCCAATTACAGCTTCTTAATTGATGTTGTTGTGTCCTTTTTTATCCCTCCTCAGGTATGTGGGCCAGATGGAAAAGCTCCCACTATGAAGGTGTCAAATAGGCTATAATCTCCACAACCATTATTGTCGATCTTGACTGTGGAAAGAGTGGCTGAAAGGATTGTTTTGTTAGGAATAAGGTGTCTCAACCTTGGATAATTCCTATTCTTATTATTTGTTTTGTAAAATGTGTTTCTTGCAAATAATGTAATTAAGTGTGAGTGTACATGTCTAGTTAGCATGTTGATGTGTCACTCCACTTGAGGTGTCGACATCTTGAATTATGTGTAAGGAGATCATGGCTGAAATGGTTATGACATATTCCTATGACACGTAAGAGCTATTTCTAGAAGATTCAATGACGGGTGAAGACATGCAATGACAAGTGGCAACTGATAAAGTTGAGTACTGTACACTCTTCCATAATCGTGGGGAAAATTTTTTTAGGGTTCCCGTTTTCTCAGAGAATGGTAAAACCCTAATAAAGCTATCTTTGGAAGTTTCCCTAAAAAGGAAAGCGCATGATATAAGCATTTTTTAGGGTTGCAGACAGATATAGAAAAAGAGTGTATTGTTGGTATGATCTGGTGCTACTGGATTTGTCTTTGAGTGTCGATTGTCTCTTGAAAGAACTTTCATTGCAAGTGTGTTGTAACCGTTGTGTTGAAGATAATACATTGTGCGGGTTTTGGAGTGCTGGGGTTTTTTACCGAAAGGTTTTCCCCAGGGTAAATCATTGTGTCATTCTCTATTTTCTATATGCATGGTATATGGCTGCAATATCATTGTTAAAGTAGTTAACAAATATGAAATTGTAAGGATTTAAAAGAATTTGCACAATACTTTCCTTTAGAGATTAGTGTAGGAAGTTATTTCCGCACCTGAGTTTCCTTACAAGTGGTATCAGAGCCTGATCAACTTTTGATCCTAGTTGTTGGGTAGGGTTTTTTGAGCTAATCTCAAGTTGAGTGGGAGTTTCTTATGCAGAGCATGCTAAATATTATTTGTAGATTGAGATGGCAAGTTCCTCATACAGTAGAATGGAGGTGGAGAAATTTAATGGCACTAATTTCAAGTTATGGAAACTCAAGATGGAAGACATGCTTGAAGACCATGATCTATGGGAAGATACTTCACTTGATGTGAGACTTGCAGTGATATCTCAAGCAGATTGGGAGATCAAGGATCAGAAGGCTAAGGGTCTCATCAGACTCTATCTAGACTACTGCAAATTCTTTGTGGAAACGGCTTGTATCTGTGTATCAGGCCAAATATCGAGTGAATAAGTTGTTCCTAAGAAAGAACTTGTATTCTTTAAGAATGGAGGAAGGTGGATCTATAACTGATCATCTCAACGCATTCAATTTATTGATTGCACAGTTGGCATCATTCGGTGCCAAGATCGAGGAGGAGGCTCGATGTATGACCCTGCTTTGTTCCTTGCCAGATTCATGGGACCATCTTGTGATGGCTCTCAGAAGTACTATAGTCACATTCTATATGGATGATGTGGTGTCTTTGCTGCTATCTGAGGAGATGCAAAGAAAGACTTTGGATTTGTCTAAGGAAGCCCTTGTTGTTCGCAGGAGATCCAATGACAAAGGAAAGAAGAATGAAAATAAGTCAAAGAAGGGAAGATCCAAATCTCATGAGAGTTCTAAGACTCCTGGAAAGTCCAAGGTGAAATTTTGGAACTATGATAAATCTAGGCACTTTCGAAGGGACTGAAAAGAACCGAAGAAGAATAAGAAGAAAGGCTCAGATTCAGCTTCCAAAAAATCTCAAGAAGATGGAGATGCTTTTATTGCAACTTTGGTAGCCCATGCGTCTGATGATGTGTGGTTGGTATACTTGGGTGCTTCTTTTCACATGACCTCTCATCGAAACTGGTTCTCAAACTATGAAGAGTTTGATGGTGGAAAGGTGTACTTGGGTGATGATTCTCACCTAAAGATAGTTGGACATGGAAGGGTCACTATCAGATTTCCTGATGGATGAGTAAAGGGAATCAACGGAGTTATGCACATTCTGGGTTTGGCATGAAACCTATTATCTATAAGTATGTTGAATGATGTAGGTGTGCAAGTTGTCTTTTTGAAAGATGGATGCAAGATGATGGGAGGTTCTATGGTGCTCACTAAAGGTACTAGGAGAGGTGCTTTGTTTCAGCTTGATGCATGCATTTCTCAGCGCAATAGTTCTTCTGTTTCAAAGAAGAGAGTGGCTATCACTTCATCCCCACCATCTGAATGAGTAGTAAAGAAGACTATGGCAATGGGTTCTGATCGTAGTGCAGTAAGTGTACCTAAGGGTGCAAACACTTTGGAAGGCAAGCTTCCTGTAGAAAAGACAATGTTGTGGCATATGAGATTTGGTCACATTGGTGAGAAGGGTCTTAGGACCTTGAAAATTAAAAATATCATTGAGGGGCTAAATGATTGTAATCTCAAATTTGATTTCTGTGAACACTGTGTTTATGGTAAGAAAAATCGTGTTCAGTTCTACTCCAGTTCTCACAAGTCTTCTGGACTTTGAGATCTTATTCATTCTGATGTATTTGGTCCTATAAAAGTTCCTTCTATCTCTAGTTCTATATATTTTGTATCTTTTATAGATGATTACAGTAAAAGGACTTGGATATATTTCCTGAAAAGTAAGACACAGGTTTTCAGTCAGTTCAAGGAATTTAAGGCTGTTGTGGAGAATCAGATTGGTAAAAGAATCAAGTGTGTGAGAACTAATAATGGTGGTGATTTTTGTTCCATAGAGTTTGAACAGTTCTGTAAAGAACAAGGAATTGAGAGACATAAGACAACTCCTTACACCCTGCAGCAAAATGGAGCTGCAGAGAGAATGAACAAGACATTAATGGAGAAGGCTAGGAGTAGGCTTAGTGGAGCTGGTTTAGAACAAAGGTTTTGGGCCGAAGCTATGGCTACTGCTTGCTATCTAGTTAACAGATCTCCTATGTCAGCTCTTGTTTGTAAGACACCCATGGAGGTGTGGTCTGGTAAGAAGCCTTCAATTAGACATCTTCATGTTTTTGGTTGTGAAGCTTATGCACATATTCCAAAGGAGAAAAGATCTAAGTTGGAAAATAAAGTTGTCAAATGTATTTTCATCGGATACAATGTTGGTGTGAAAGGATACAAGCTTTGGGATCCTGTGACTAGTAAGGTGTTGCATAGTAGAAATGGTATTTTCAAAGAGCTAACATCTTCTCCTATTGTGCTACAACTAGATGAAAAAGAAAAGGAAAAAGATGTTGTTCAGTTTCCTCCTACCCCTAAGAAGACTGAACAGAGAGACCATGTTGGGTGTAATAATGAGGAGAGCTCTAACATTTCTAATAGTTTGGAAGAAGAGGAAGAACAACCTCAACCTCAGCCCTTGAGGAGATCCATGAGATAAAGAAAGCAACCAGAAAGGTTTGGTTATTATATGTTAGATTCCAATTGTGCTTTTTCTTTGATTACTAACACTGATGAGCCTAGATCTATGAAAGAGGCTTTGGGCATGGAAGATGCAATTTCCTAGATTGAGGCTATGGATGATGAGATGGCTTCATTGGAGAAAAACAAA
>MU225887.1:360402-407865 GCA_018584345.1 Thuja plicata
GTTCCTATTTAATATTAGCAGGGCAGTGCCATCATCCCTTTTGATGGTCTTTGTCAGGACATCATAGTGATTGGCTAGGTCTAAAAATAGGTCTACATCAAGGAAGACATCAGGAACAAGCAATCTATCTAAACCACATGTCTAAGGGTTTGATACTGGTATAGGCTTATCAGAATTTTTATAGAAATAATTGAAAAGGGAGAAACCTGTTGTCCCTAGAGTCACAACATCTCGAATATCTTTGTATTCATCCAAGAGGACACTTGCATTAGCCTTCTTATTCTGCGTTGAACCAGGTAGAACGCGGAGAAACTCATTAGAGAACTTGCCTTTCCTTTCTGTTCCTCTTCACTCCCTCCACTTGTTGAAGAAACACTCATAGCCCCACTCATGTTTGCAATACTCTGAATCTCTTTTTCCTAACTGATATTGAAACAAATCTATCTCAGATATCAGCTGACTGTCCTGTGCACAATTTCCTGAAATTCAGAACTCTTTTATCAACTTTGAAAACACTGCAAACTGAGAAAAATATCCCTTTTCTAAAAACTTAACAACTTGGGATCTGCAAACTGAAAACACAGTGAACAAGAATGAATGCACCATCAACTACTTATAGTCATCATTCAGAGTACATAGCTCATCATTCAGAAACATCAGTTCTGTCATTAATTCGCCATGCTATGAACTTGAACAAAAACCTAGCCGTAGTTTCTGAGCTTGACAGGAAATCAAATTTTGAAAAGTGAATCCTTGAAACAATCATATAACATTTAAAAGAATTGACATGTGACACTGTGATTCGTTATCTGCCTTACATCTCAGCTACTCTTTTTACATAGTGATCAAAATGCAAGCCTGTGATTGGCTGCCGAGCGGTTTACACTGTCACATCAAAAACTTGCCGCCGCTTTTAGATTTTGTGATCAGGCAACTGCGCGACTGCATTAAGTCTCTTTTTCGCGGGCCTCTGTCATTAACCCATGGTTTATCTCCAGACATGGCGACAATGCACTTTCTTACCTTTGGCTGACCCAAGTCACGATCTAGCGATCACGCGACACACTTGAAATCATAGTCGCGCACAGTTAACATTTACTCATCACTCTTTCTGAGACCTTGCGACTAACTATTGCCCTTAACCCTTTACGGTTATCTCCCTATTGCCAAATGCTTTTATTTTATGTCAAGACTATGTGACAATGTTTAGTTTCCCAATCGCGAGATATAAGTATTGAGCATTTAACTTTTTTTATAACAGGTTATATGCGCCCTTTTTCTACTTTTGACGACTGCGTGACATACCTTAATCGCCAAGTCGGGAGGTCTTTTCCCCTGGGGCACTTTTCTTCTCAGACTTCATGACCACCATCAGATCCTTTTATTCCTTCATCCTATGGCCATTGCTTAATCGCTATATGCTCGTGCATACCCTTAAATCTTTCTCAGACACTGCGACTGAAGGGAAAGTACTTAGTCTTGTTGTCGCTAAGTGTGTTTTCTGCTTCTGGTGACCATGCGATAATTCTTTAACATCCACTCACCTTATGACACATGTCACATAGTCATTTGTCCTCTTGCTACATAATGGAAAACTGAAACATTATCTTGTTCTGGTGACAACCTGACTAAGCATTACTGCAAACCACAGATGGTCAGTCGCGATGTCTCGGTCTGTATTTCTTAACCGCCATTTTATCTCGAGACCATGCAACTTAAAGCCTGACTTAACTTTCAACTTTGGCTTGATTTGGCGATATAGCGACATAAGGTAATCGCGAAGTTTGAAGACACTTTTCATAACTGTGAAAAATCTCCTGCGATCACCCGACTAAGCAGTGGGTCCCTTCTTTATAACATTTTATAACATGGTTATCCCGCGACTACCTGACATAAAAGAAATCGCTGAGTCTCGTAAAGCCAAAGGAATATGCTGAACTTAATCAAGGCCACGTGACACAAGGAAAATGCAAAGTCTGGAAGACAATTGGAATATTTGCTCAGGGTATCGCGACAAGGCGATTCAAATGAGACACATGCCTTAAGTGAATGGAAAAAGTAACTTTGAAACAGAAGCGCCATGACCTAGGGTTTAATTTTAACATTTAACACTTGGAAAGACAAGGGTTTTCAAGGTTTTTACAAATTGAGCAAGGTTTAGACTTGAAAACCTGAAACTTGACATGGGTAAGGGCATAATGAACAAGAGATAACAGAATTGAGCACACCAGAATACAGAGAGCAGGACAAGGAACTAGGAAAACTGCCAAAACAAGAAATACAACCAACAGGGATAACATAGATTAATTAAATAATATAATTTTTTAATCAATAATGTTCTAGAAAGGCACTAAATTTAATTATATATGTTAATCAAATTTAGGTGTCTATATGGACAAATGAAGGATAAATGGATGGAATAGCTTGAGGCTTTGATGTATGAGTGGATATGGATCTTGGTACATGACGACCTAAGATAGATGGAGAAAAATGTAAAGTAGTCAAGGAAATGGATTTTGGGACATGAGGACCCAAAATAGAGTTAGAGGATGAGGGATATTTAGATGGAGATGAAGTGGAAGACTTTGGAAGCTTGGATGCCAACTCTGAGTTTTCCTTTTTGTTCAAGCCTTTTAAGATAGACTTGGGAATCTCATAACTTTTTATTTTCTTTTTGTATCCAAGTCCTTTAGAAGAGACTTGGGAATCCACATAGCTTTTGATTTTCTTTTTGTATCCAAGTCCTTTAGAAGAGACTTTGGAATCCACATAGATTTTGATTTTCCTTTGCTTTTGGATGATTTAGAACGCAATTCTTCCATGATGGATTTTGGAACCCATATTCTCTTTGATATTGTTCCTTTCTCAGTGGACCTTTGTGGTCTATTGAATATGTCATTTTTCTTTATAATCACCTGTTTATTAGACTAGACATAGTGATCTTCATATGTAAGTGGATTCTTGTATTTCTAAATTCTTCATTGCACATCCAAATTACTTCCAAAAGAATTGGGAACTGTGGATGGATAGGGCTGATATGGATGGTTCATATGGATGGGTTGATAGGGAGAGCTCAAGGATGTATGTCTTTGTTGATCTTGATAGGGGATAGGGTAAGTGGATGAAAAGCTAGTAGTTATAGGCATGGTGGATGGAGGGAGATAAGGACCCAATATAGATGGAAGATTTGACGGTTTTAGCCTTGGGATATAAGGACCAAGAATGGACTTGGAGGATAGTGAAGGATGATGCTTATGTTTGAATGGAGGGAGATAAGGTGTGGAAGGGATATCAACATCTTTAAAGTGAGCTACATGAGTATGGTTGTTCTCTTTAGAATTTATCTTTATATCAATAGGTACATGAGTAGCTTTGATAGGAGAAACTGAAGCTTGAGGGGATTTAGTTTTGTGCAAGGGATTTTGAGGAATGATGGTTTCTGGATATGGAAGAGCATGACAAGGAGATGATGAGATGATCTGAACATGACAAGGATCTGTAGACATTTAGAAAGGGTATTTTTCTCTTGATTTTCAATAGGCTCATTAGAGATGGTGGAAAGGATATCTTGATCTTGCTTGGGAGATGGAGGGCTATCTTCTTGGAAGAAATGGAAGGGGATGATAAAATGATCATGAGACTTTTGAGATATGTGACTTTGGTCAAACATTGGATAAGGATAGCTAGTGTCTTGATCTTGATCATTACTAATATTTGTTTCTTCACATTGTGGATCACTCTCTTGACATGGAGCCACTTCTAAGGACGAGTTAGGAGTTTTGATCTGCATGAAGGATTCTTGATAGGTTGATGGACAATAATTTGGATTAGGCCTGATAAGTGTTGAAGCACATGGATGCTTTGGGTCTATGATCTTTTAAGCCTGAGAAAGACTTGCAGACGTATGTTGATTAGCTTGGATCTCTTTTAGAGGTAGTCCTTGAGGGTAGACATAGTCATAATTATGCTCAGTATTTGATATAGATAGTGTGTCTGGTTTTGAAGCTTTTGGAGATGGAGGAATGGTGGAAGAAGTAGATGCAGTGACATGTGAACCATTTTTAGACATGGATTCTTGATATTGATCATGCTTGAGATTAGTATCTCCACTAGATGATTCATTAGGACTGTTTGGTTTAATTATTCCATCATCTATGAGATCTTGGATTTTATGTTTCGAATCCATGCAAGATGAAGTTTTATGCTCATTGTGTTGATGATATGCACAATAGGTACTCAATAACTTCAATCCATGTGATGTGTCGTAAGGTAATGTCATGAGATTATTCTCAAGAAGTTCTTCCAATGCTGATTCATAAGATTGTCCCAAAGGAGTGAAGTCCCTCTTGCATTTAATCCAAGGTTTTTGTTTCATGAGGTTACTAATCCCTTTGGAGGGAGACTCCGTAGTGTTTTTAGTAGCTTTGAGGGCTTTGGATCCACTCTCTTGACCAAAGATAGAATTGCCATACCCAGATTTCTCCATGTTGGAAGGAAGTGGAGAGATGTGAGAATCATGATCAAATAGCAAAAGATAGGTTGATCTTAATAATGATTTGATGGATGGTGTATCATTTTCCCCTTTAATTCTTGGAGTTCAGATTTCAAAGTTTGAAGTTGTTTTGATAAAGCTACCATAAGAATCTCTTGGTTCTCATTATTAGGACCATAAGGGTTAGCCCATTTGCTTTTAGACATTGTAAGAGTGTCTTGATGTTCTTTCTTAGAAGATTGAAGAGAAGGTATGATGAATCAATTGATTGAATGATAGGTGCTGAAGTGATGTCTAAAGTGTTGATTAAGTCCAAGACCAAAAGACAAAAGAGACAATGTCCAACTGAGAGAGAGATAGCAACGACTCCGATTTTGAGTCAAGGCTAACAAACCTGCTCTCACAACTAAGGATAAGGACAAAACAGACAAAGATGATTAAGATAAAAAGTCACTTGAACTAGAAAAACAAAGTCAAATTTTGAAATAGCAAGCGAGTCAGACTGTCAAAAAATTGCAGTCAAAGATAGACTAGTAGTGATGTTGATGAGAACACGGATTTGGTGGAAATTCAGATAGAACCTTCATGGCCGAATAACAACTCGAACAAAAATTCAAATGATTTCCAAACTTTTAAAACTAGATGCAAAAATTTGGATAAAAGCTTTACAATTTAACACCTAGAAATGTAGATTTTGGATCTGTTATGCCCTGCATCCCCGTCCCTACATTTTGTGTGCAAAATGTTGGGTCCGCCCCCTTTTTTTTCTTTTGCTACTTTTGCGTGTGGTTCTTGCCTCGTCCTTCTCCTTTTGTTTTCTTTCTCTGGGATTTTCTTCCCTGCTGTCATGTTTTGTTTGGTTGGTTTCTCGTCTCTAGGACCCCGGTCCCGGAGGTTGTTCTTTGTTGGGAGTTAGACTCCAAACTTCGGGATTCTTCACCATGATGTTCTTAAGGTGATCATCGCAGGGAATCCCCGGGCCCAGGTTCTAGAGGTTTGTCTGTCCAGAGATTGCCGAAAGGAGGTGGATTTCCCTTTTACCGTGGGTATAAATAGAAGTTATCTATCATTTTCACATTTACCGTGATTAAAACACTCAAGCACTCCAGCGATTTCAGAGCGATTTGCAGAGAGTTAACGATAATCAGTGCAAAATACTTCCATCCTTTTAAGGTGATTGTGAGTGCTTCATAGTGGTGGGTTGTGATCATTTGGTAGCTGTAGCTGTTGCAGAGCTTCCGTGGTGACCTTTTTCCTTCTCCTTTCAGCATTCTCAGGTTGGTGCTTTTTTTTTTCCCTTCATTTTTTTTGTCTTTGCTTCCTTTGGTTTTGTTCATTTTGTCTTTCTGGTTTTTGCCACCCGTTGGTGGGTCAGCCCTGCCAGAGGGTTGTCCGCCCTCTGTGTAGGTGTGGTTGGCTTGTAAATAATGTAGAAAGCTATATATATTTCACGCTTTTCCTAGTTTCCTGTGGGTGTCATTTTGAGGTGTATATGTGTAGATTTTAATGTATATTCATTTTGTATCCCTCTGTGCCCCATGTATATATCCTTCAGCTCCAATGTATATCTTATATATATCCTTCTAGATAGCTTAGCAAGATGGTTGAGTTGCCTGTGTCGCTAGTTTTCCGCCCGTAAGCTTGTTTCGACATAGAATACCACCTGTTTGAAACCTAGCTCTCAGCCGGTGTCAAACAGGCAGTTTTTTCTCTCCTCCATAAAACTAGCCTAGCCCTCATTTATGTCCCATGCATGCATTTAAATCTGTCCAAGTGGCCTACACTTTTTGCATGTTTGGACAGTTGGCCCCGTCGTCATCGCCATAACTCCTATTTATTACCTATACACGTAGCGCCCACGTGGGCCTGATGGTTTGCCCTTTTTTTGCACATCTCCACCAATGGTTACTTCTCTAGGCTCCAGGTCTCCTACCATCATCCATCCCGTGTCCATACCAAATGTGATAAAATTCCTGGACCCAGATGTTCAGTCAATCTTGAGTTCATAAAATGTATATACTTTCCAGAGTTTTTGAATGAAACTAACTTTTCAAGAAAAGCAGGCATCGGCGGTAAGATCTCCGGACCCCAAAATATTTATTTGTTAATATGTTTTGATGGTCACTTTCCCTTATAGGTTTCCAAAGTACACTTCCAAAGATGTCTGAAGCATTTGCATCCTCACCACCCAGAAGTCTAGAGCTACCCTCCATGACAGCTACCAGAGTGGCTATTAAATCCAAAATAGAAAGGGCCCTAGAGAAATTGCCCCTAACCATGAAGTTTGTGCAAGACAGTGTTATCATGGGCTCAAAGATCGAGTCTAAGGTTAAACTCATTACCAACACCAGCATTAGGACATGGCCAAAAATGCAGGCCTTAGTGAAAATGATGTACATCCAGCGATAGGCTGGAGATCAGCTGGTCATCAATGTCGGGGATTCAGGGATTCTTAAGGCGGCTTGTTTCCTGTGCTTTGTCCAATCTCTGGAGCTTATTCTGACAATGGACGCCAATTACAATTCTTCTGTTTGGGCTATTATGCTCGCAGTCGCAAAAACCATTGGGTACCCTACTCCTCTGGTATCCCTTGACCCTGACACATTCCAGGTGGGTCTGGGGATCCCTCAATTTGACAAGCCTTCTATGGTTACAAGGTCAGATGCATTGGCCCAATTCACACATTTGGAGGAGGCTGCCCGGATATACATGAACGTTCACTGGCTCAAGGTCCCGAAGAGGGATCCTAAGAGGAGGAAGATAGAAATTCCCAGGTCTGAGTTCAAAGAGAGCATTCAGATGGGAATGATAGCATTGTCCCAGGTCTTTGGACAGCCCTCTACCCAGGAAGTCACTCCATGGATGTATTACTTCCTCCTCGGCATCTCCACCAAGGGAGGGTACTTTGACTGGGCAACTATAATCTTGAACCACGTTGACTCCCAGTTCCTCCAACTAGCCAGGAAAAAGAAATTTTACATGAATTCATATATTTTCTGGGCCCTAGCGTAGCAAAGGCCCCATGCCCATGGGCTACTTACAGATGGTGTGCTCGGGATTGGCCTGAGACAAAAGGCACCATGGGACCATTTCCCATAGGTTCAATGGGAGGCCAGCTTCCCAAGTTTCTGCCGAGTAAATGAAACATTCATTTGCTATCACCTGCTCACACCCACCTGGGATGCAGGATACCGCCTATCCACAGAGGCAATGAATTTAGTCTAGAGTTATGGACATTATTACATTCAATTCCAACAACACTTATATTATGGTCACCAGCTTCTCTGGGAAACCATACTTGTTACCCAAACACTATGAGGACAAGATCATCCTCTTGGAATACTGCAGGCAGATTATTGAGTTACACACCCTCTTTTCCTTAAAGAAGGTGACCAATATTCTATTCCTAATCACTTGTGGGAACTATTCATGCAGCCTCATTGCCATGAAGGAGGCAGATAATGAGCTTAAAAGCTACAACCTCGAGGAGTTCTACTTAATGCAGAAGAATTTTGATCCACATGGAAAGATTGCAGCGGCACTTCCCCGGGCTTCAGAGCCCCATCACTACCATATGGAGGATTTTTGGGAAGATTGCCAGGACGATGTGGAGGTGCGGAGTCAGCACTATGTCTAGATGATGGCAGGCATGATGGAAAGGTTGAAGCTCCAGAGGTTCCTGGAGAACTTCTCAGACGTCGGCCCCATGATCAATCCCCAATATAAGGTGAAGGGGATCGATACAATGGCCCTCCCACCAGTAAATTGGGCTGCCCAGGAATGGCCAACAATTGAGGACTTCACCTGAGAGGTGGTCGAGCGAAGCCATGCATACTTCAAGAAGGTGTGCCCTGAGAGTGCTCGTCAAGCAGCTCAGCCAGTACCAAAATTAACTCTGGGGTCTGGGACTTCTTCATAGGGAATGGATAAAGGAAAAGGTATAGATACAACCCCTCCTATGCAAGAAGTCCCCATAAAAGAGAAAATAAAGCAGTCAGTGGCAACTTCCCAACACATGAGGGAGAAGTTAATCACGTGGCTAGCCACTCCAGTACTCATGGCTAGGCCAATTTGTCCCACTTCCTCCCCATCATTGGCAGCCTTAATGGTAAATTCCACGGGGGTAGATCCAACAGAAAAAGTAGCACTAAGGGATGCAGGGCCACCCTTAGTTACTCGAAGGAAGAAGAGGCTTAACCAAAAGCCTAAGGTAGAGCATGGGTTGGGTACACCCCAAACCCTACAAGTAGAGATCCTCTCTTCTAGTTCCCTAGAGCCGGAAAGAGAAACAACGCCTATCGGAGTCCCAGCCAATCATCCCTCACAGGAGGAATTTGATGATGTCTTTGCAATCGACGAGTTCGGGAACCTGCAGGGGGACACCAAAAAAATAGAGGCAGAAATCCTAGCTGCGGAACAAGAGCCTGCACCGGAGCAGGGAGAAAAAATAGAAGAGGAAAGGGAAGCAGAGCCATAGATTGCCTCCGAGGCTACGAAGATGCAAAATCTAGGGGTGGACCAACAAAGGCAGAATGAACAAACAGCATCCGCTAGGGGAACCGGACTTACATGAATAACCGTAACCCCAGCTGCCATGTTCCAAGCACCACTCCCAGGAGTGACCTTTGGGAAAATAATTATCGTAGCCCAGACTTTGAATCTCAGCCCAGTTCCTCCACTATTGCCAAAGGATGTGCTGACAGAAGAAGAAGCCTTGACAGCAGATGCCGAACAACAAGAGGAGCAACATGTAGAGGAAATCCCCGAAGAAGCCAATAGAAGTCCAGACAAAGCAATAGATACAAAGGACAAGGCTGAGGAGATGGATATTGGTGGGGAGGATATTACTAATAAAAGAGAAGACACAGGCAAAGGGGCGGATGAGGCCCGCACTACCAAGGAAGAATAGCCGCAAGTCACCGAGAAAGAATCAAGAGAATAGACTTTGGCGAATAAGCCTCCCCTACTGCCTTGGTGGTTAGTAGAAAGTAGGAAAAGAAAGGCTTCGTGCACTCCCAGAACTCCTCTCTCCCTAGCTGAAATGATGGCTCAGGTCCAGGCCCCACCAAAGGCCAAGAAAGCCTAGACGGTTCATACTCTTCGAACCAAGCTGGGCAGAGAAACAATTGCCATTGTGGCAACACCTCCCCTAGACGCCGATGAGGAAATCACAGAACTTGCAGATTACAATGTTGTGGAGGTATCACTAGGGAAGAGGGGAAAATAGGGCGAGGTGGACTTGCTGAGGGAGGAAACTAGGGCAGTAGAGGCCTATTATGAAAAGGAGGCCCATAGGCTCAAAAAAAAAATGCAAAAAATACAAACCTTATGGGGTTGTTTACTGAGCTGGCTCGACCTATCAACGCCGCCCCTCCGGAGACTTCCATATCTGAGGGTCCACTACCACAGAGCAACATAGAATCCCTATGAACAATGAAGAAAAAGGCTCAGGCAGTCGACGAGTGGGTCGCTCTGCAAATAGGAAACACCCAGCATTTCCTAGTATCCACCCTCCCAGACTTATATGCAGCCTGGCATGTTCTGTAGGCAGAGACTCTCATTGACATATGGGAGGGTGATATTGAAAATTATCAAGCATGGAAGGTAGAGCTTGAAGAACTCCTTGGCCTGGGAGAGGAAATGGTTTTTGAATCTAGAATTCTGGGGGATGAATCATTTGATTTCGTGAGGAGCTAGCACTCCAGACTTGACCTCACATTGGAGGTAACCAAGAAACTGGTGGGGACTCTACAGGAGAAGGTCAATGCAGTAAAATATTCTTTCAATTTATACAAGTCTTTTGTAACAAAGACTTCCGGGGCTGACCCCCTCAGTACAGATACATGCACGCTAGAGGATTTAGTTCTGGGGATTTTTGATGAAATAATGAAGTCCTGATATCAATCCCCAGAGGGAATTGATGGTGCTAAAATGATGAGATTGACTCGTATGGTGCTTAGTGGCCACGATGCAGTAATGGCCGATGAATTTAAGGAGAATGTTCCAGACCTGGGGGAACAAATTGAGGTGGCTAAGTACCAAAGGGCCGGCCTGAAGGATATCGACAAAGATGGCATCTCCCGCCTCCTCCAGGCTTTCAATGACAATAAAAAACCATAGGCTTTTTCTGGAGGACAGAAAGAAAACCCCAAACTTTTGGTATTTTTCATTCTTTATGGAATGTAGGCTCCCAGATCCTGGAGTCTCAAATTCCAAATTTTGTATTCTTTCAAGTGATCCGTGTCCCGGTCCCTGAGATCGACTGGTCACTTTTAGGAATGGTTAATAAAGGCTGTTAGAAGGTGGTTGGCTACATCAAGCGGGCGTCGACTCAACAGTTGATTTTCTGACAAGATGGTCTTCTCAAGGCACCATTTTGGAGGTACATCTAGTGCATTGGAGATAGGGCACCGCATTTCCCATTTATGAGGCATATAGCCTCGATCCCTAGGGACCTACTTTCTTCCTTCTCCTTCCTAGCTCTCTTCTCGAGGCTGATTCTTCCACTGTATATTCTTGTCTCATTCTTCTGGCATGTCAGGCCTATTCCATCTCAAGGTCTTTTTGTAGGGTGGCGAAGGTAGTACCAGTCCCCAGATATTGTATATTGTATTTTATTGAAACATGATGTAAAATAGGGTTAGGGTTAGGGTTAGAAGAGAATGTCTATAAATAGCCAGACCGGCCCATTTCCAAGGGTCAGTGAAATTGATGATTTTATTGTCCACAGTAATAGAACAGTGATCTTTTCATTTTAGTTGTAGAGCTCAATGCTCTATCATTCCTTTTTTAACAGACGCTCCCCTAGAGCCACCATTGTATCACGCACCAGTGCTTGCTGGAAGAGACAATAATGAAGAAGGAAGAATTCTTTACAATGATGTTTTTAGCATTCCTGCTTCTGAGTTAATGGTATTTTATGTTTCATGTTCTTTATTTCTTCTACTCTGATATGTTAAATATATTAACGACCTCTTTTCCCTCGCTACTGATAAAGTACTAGCTGATGGTTGTGTATTTCTTCAGTATTTAGTGTAGTATGTCAGAGTATTATTGATGTCTTGAACGTTTAAGCATAACTATAGTTAGATGAAGTACTTCTAACCTTACAAGATCTTTTTCATTTTGTTTGCTAAGTGTAGAATGTTAGGAGAAGCCTCACCTCATTGAATCTCTGGAGTGAGTGAGTTGAAGAAACCAGCTATCCCCCTCGAAAATAGTCACTTCCCCCAATCGAGCCCTACACCATCGTGACTCGACACCTAGGTCCTTGAAGGCCCAAGGAATCTAACTTCCCCAGATAGCCTTTGCAGGTGGAGTTGGCTGGTACCTTTGGTACTCGGTGACAACTTATGACTATTGGCAGACCCAGTCAGTAAAACCCTTTCAATAGAAACTGGCGCTAGAAGGAGGGCATGAGCTCGTCCCCTTCTCGAGATTTTGATTTTACACCTCCCGAGGGTGCTCCGAGTTATAGTTTTAGGAGCCAAGCCTTCATTGGGATTGGGTCTTTCACCCCAATGAAATTTTAATGAATCCTTAGGTCTGCCCTGAATCCTAGAAGGTTTGTCGAACTT
Source organism: Thuja plicata (assembly GCA_018584345.1). Lineage (NCBI taxonomy): Eukaryota > Viridiplantae > Streptophyta > Pinopsida > Cupressales > Cupressaceae > Thuja > Thuja plicata. The sequence continues at coordinate 372,472 of MU225887.1, forward strand.
GAACCCCCTGCTTGAAAGAAACAGACCCCGAAAACCACGCCAGCCACTATTGTCTAGGGGTCTAGGATACCTCAGAATACCCAAGCTTCTCAAGAAATCCCAGGAACTAGCCCTCAAACTACCCAAAATCTAGTTCCCCTAATGGCAGAATATTTTGGAAACACCGGGTCCCCAATGGGAACTTTTCCGGGCGCAATCAACAACTTACCATCGCACCCGGAGAAGATCTGCCCACGATATGAACACTTAGGCTCACAGACCGTAGAAGAACATTTATAGGCATATAAGGATGCCATGAACTGACACCAGATCTAGCATGAATATGTTGTGACTCAGATGTTTCCCTTGTCTTTAGGACAAGGTGAGCTGAACTGGTACCTTAACCTTCCTGCCAACTCCATAAATAGTTGGCAGGACATGGAGGACGCCTTCCTAGCTGCCTTTCACGTACATGTGGACCCAGCCTGGTCCCATAGCCAGTTCATCTCCATCAGAAAGGAACCCAATGAACCTCTTGTAGCATTCAACCATCGGTTCCAGTGCACCTTGAAGTGGTGCACGGGTCCCTTTATTCCATCCCCAGAAGTAACCATACAAACTTACCTTAACGCGATGGACCCCTTCGTTGCCACTCTCCTTTGGAGAATAATCACCACAGGTGACCGAGACACTTTGGCAAAGGTTTACAACCTAGCTTTAGAATTATCCCATGGTCTCAACAAATCCCTAGGCAGGATTGGACAGATTGCACCCTTCAACATGATCCCCGGCGGAACAGCGTACGTCGGGGGGTATAACCCCAATCTGGCAATGGGTGCACCCTCGATGGAAATAAATTTCTCACCACCCCTGATAGACCAATAGGCCCAGTACATTTATCCAACACACACTTAGGCAGTACAAGGTCTTGAAGTTTTCCCTTGGAATCAGCTACAGTAGGCACAACAGCCTCAGGCACAACCGTCTGGAGTGCCCTTCTTTTAGTCGTTCGTGACTGGAGGATTGTCGCCCTCGACTCTGGCTAATATTGCTACCTTCCCGGGAAACCAACAACAACTGTCACATTATGACACCAACACCCAATTGACCACCGAGGTTGAATCTCTCCGACGAATGTTGTCTACCTTGATTGTAGACATGGGTCAACTAAAGGCGGGGTCCTATGCACCCCAGAATTTGAATTCCCAGAGGGAAAATATTTTCTCCGGCCAATGAAACAACAATGCCAAGGGAAGAAATTTCAAAAAGGGGCCTAGGCCCAATCTACAGCAATGGAACAATAACATGAACACCGAAGGCCTACCTCAGAACCAAAATACCAACCAAAACAGTGCTGGACCATCACATTTCACACCAGTCGCAGACTTCCAGCCCATGACTAATTGGTGTAGACTGCACAACATGGGTTCACACAATGAGGTAAATTGTGCCACATTGGAAAAATTCATCATGATCTCCCAGCTAGATAGACAGTAGTCACATGATGCCACCCCTCCAAAGCCTCCTGTTCAAGAGCCAACCCACAGTGCCTTCACCTGTGAGACCATCTTCTTCAAAACTTCTAGGGAAGATGAAGAGGAATCTGAATTGCATGGATTCTTTGATGAATCTATCCCGCCCTTTGAGGCCAATACCTTCACCAACCCACGGACTCCATACAATACTCAGAGTCAGGTTGGTAAAGGACCAGCTTACATGGTTCCTCCCTGGGATAACACGACTGACCGACCTCTAAAGGGTTCTAGCTCTAACCAAGAAAAAGACCTAGCCGAGGGAAATCACCAATTCTTGGGAGGAAGATTTGATATTACAAAGGCATTAGAATAGACCACCACCTCCATGACCTTGATGGAGATCTTGCTAAACTATCCTGAACAGAAGAGGTCTCTCCTGAAACTCTTGGGGAACTTGAAAGTTGTCAGCCACCCGCCCAAGACTGTCTCGTTCAAAGATCCTAACGCAGTCGTCTTTTGGGGGAACAATGAGGATCCTCCCTTCTTACTAGGCCTGAATATCCAAGGCAAAAATATACACAATTGCTTAGTAGACTCTGGAGCTTTGGGTAACATCATGCCCTTATCCATTTGTCAGAAGCTTATATTCCACCCGACCCCATCTAATGGTGTAGTGATCCAGCTGGATAAGACTGTCGTAAAAATTGTGGGAGAATTGAAGAACGTCTGGATACAGCTTATCCAGGACCCTAGGATAGCTAGCATAATTGACGTCCAAGTGGTGGACATCCCAGAGACTTATGGGATGTTATTAAGTTGGAATTGGTCTAAGTCCTTGAGTGGATACTTTTTGACTAACTTCACCCATTTATGGCTCCCCTGGGAAGGAGAATCAAATAAGATCCGGGTTGTTAGTGAACCCCGAATGAAACAGGCCCTTACCGAGGTCGGGAGGGTCAGTGAGGTCTTCTTCTCTAAGACTTCCTTGGGGGTGTACCAACCCTTTGAAATCTTAACATTCAATTTTATCCCCAGAGAAGATCTCGTAGTGCTGTAGAGAACCCAGGACCTAGAAGAAAATTTGAGAGTTGAAATTGACTCTCAAGGTACCACAGCGACCCTTGCTACACTCCTATCTAGCACTTGGTGCTGAGTACACTATTAGAAACATTCAAAGCTTGAGTGCGGGCCTTGCCTTTTAGTCACTACCCAACACATCGATGCCTTCTAGAATAAAGAACATATAGCCAATTCCCCGGAGCCTAGTACACCTTTAGTGCCATCTCCCCGAGAATGCCAAATCCAAACTCCTCTAGGGATAAACTCTAACCTTCACTCCTGTAGTTCGTAAGGGAGCCCCCCCTAAGTCTCCCAATAGCAATCCAAAGGCTACTCTCACTCCCCAGCCCCAGATTATGAACAATGACTTATGGACCCTCAAGTTTGATGGGTCCCAATCCAAACAAGGTTGCGGGGCCAGGGTAGAATTAATCAACCCATGAGGGAAGTCCTTCCTCGCATCATACAGACTATAGTTCAACTATACAAACAATGTCACAGAGTACAAGGCTTTAAACCTTGGACTCTTATTTTCATTAAGGAAAGGTTTCACCCGCCTCCAGGCTCTGGGTGATTCAGAGTTGGTTGTCAAACAAGTCCAGAGTTAATACACATGCCACGACAAAAGACTGGCCACATACCGCAATCGGGCTTGGAGTGTTATTGAATATTTTGATGCCTTTGGCATTAACCTCATTCCCTGGTGATGGAACTATGTCCCAGATGCCCTAGCCATTTCTGCCAGCACACTTGAGCCAATGGCCAGCTTGTGACTCCAGAGATTTTTAGTTGAAATGGTCCCCACCCCGTCCATTCCAGATAATGTCACCCACTTTCAGGTTTTTGAGGACGATCAACATATCCTAGCCTTCATGGAAAATGTTGGCATCTTTGAAGACCAGATAGTGGAGGAATGAGACCATGACGATACTGGGCAAGGTGACGAAGACGATGGGATCATGGACCTACCTACTAACACCATACCAAAGGGGATGGTTGCACTAGAATGAATCTTTGACTCAGACCCTTGAGCCTGGGAGAAGGTGTCATCTTCCTCTGAGGGAGGAAAGTTTGAAAAGGTAAACATCAGCCAACCCAATGAAGAAAAGGTGATCCACATTGGTACCTCCTGTTCCCCTGAGGAGAAGGAGAAGATTCTCGCGGTTCTCTAAAAATAAATAGATGTAATTGCCTGGGGTTATGAAGATTTGAAAACATACAACACATCCATTATGACTCATACTATTCCCCTGAAGCCTGATGCTAAGCCCTTTCAGCAAAAGCAACGACTGGTCAACCCCTTGATCGAGCCTCTAATTTGTCAAGAGGTGGAAAAATTGCTGTCAGCCCAGATAATCTTCCCAATCTGGCACACTACATGGGTTACCAATCTAGTCCCTGTAAGGAAGAAGAATGGTGAGATCCACCTCTGCATGGATTTCTGAAACTTAAATAAAGCCTCCAAGAAAGATAATCACCCTCTCCCTTCATTGGATGAGGTGTTACAGATAGTGAATGGATCCCAGATGATGTCATTCTTGGATGGGTACCCCAGATATAACCAGGTCATGGTTAAGTATGAAGACAGGGAGAAAATAGCGTTTACCACCAAATGGGGAATGTTTGCATATAGAAGGATGCCCTTTGGTCTGATTAATGCAGGGGCCACATTTCAAAAGGCCATGGACATTGCATTTGAGGGCCTTGTGAAACGGTGCATAATCATCTATATGGATGACTTGATCATCTTTTCTCAGGATAGGCATGACCATTCTGCCCATGTCGCTCAGATCTATGAGAGATGTCGCCGATATGGAATATCCCTCAACCCCAAGAAGTGCATATTTAGGGTCACCGAAGAAAAGTTGCTCGGGCATATTGTCTCCAAGAAGGGCATAGCCATCGACCCTGAGAGAGTCGAAGCATTGCTAAAATTACAAATGCCCAATAGCAAGAAAGAGATGCGATCCTTCTTCAGAAAGATTAACTTCATCCGGCGGTTCATTACTAGATTCGCAGAAATAGTCAAACCACTCAATGAGATGATGAAAAAGGATACCAAGATTGAGTGGAGTCCTGAAGAAAAATTGGCATTTGTCTAGATCAAATAGACAATAACAGAAGCACCTGTCCTGGCTAGTCCAGACTATTCCCTTCCATTTTACATTTACTCCTTTGCTTCGCCACATTTTTCCATGACAGTATTGACTCAAAAGGTTGAAAGGGAAGAACGACCAATAGCTTTCATGAGCTCCCCCTTTAAGAATACCAAAGTCTGATATTCATCACTAGAAAAATAGGCCTTCGCTCTGGTTCACGCCATGAAGAAATTCTGGCATTATATTGTCTAGAGCAAGGTACATGCTATCATTTCAGACCAGGCTGTCAAGTCTCTACTGATGCCGAGTGAGTTGGGCAAAAGACAGGGGAAATGGATGGCCATCCTCCAGGAATATGACCTAGAAATGCAGCCCATGAAGATATTCTGGGGCCAAGGATTGAGTCGAGCGATGGCAGAAGAGACTCCCAACATAGAATGTCAAGCTTACATAGTGGAGTCCATCACCCGAGACCTGTGGTATACCAATTTGGTATATTTGCTACTAAATAAAAAATGCCCAGAGGGGTTACCTCCCAATAAACACCGTGCCCTATGGATGAAAAGCGCCCACTTCATGATCAAAAACTCCATGCTCTACCGTAGAAACTACGAAGGAGTGTACCTCCAGTGCATCGACAAAGACCAAGTTTTAAAGGTGATTGATGAATTTCATGGGCAATTTGGAACCGGGTATGGTTCAGCTGATGCCACTGCCCATTAGATCCTTTGGGCTGGATACTTTGGCCCTATATATTCAAACATGTTTACACTCATGTTAGAAAATGCCACATTTGCCAAACCGCAGCACATCAAGAGCGTAACCCAGCTATGCCTTTGCAACTAGTCTTTGAGGCTAGGCCCTTCACCCAATGGGCATTTGATTTCATCAGGGAAATCAACCCCAACTCATCTGCCAACCATCAATACATTCTCACTACTACTGATTACTGCACTCGGTGGTCTGAGGCTATGCCATGCAAGAATAACATGACAGACATAGTTATCAAATTCCTGGAAGAAAACATCATCACAAGGTTTGGAATTCCCTTTGCTTTGGTATGTGACAATGGTCTGGCATTTTCTTTCGCACAGTTACTCGAATGGACCTACAACCATAAGATCACTTTGAAGTTTTCCAGCAACTATTATCCCCAGGGGAACGACGTTGCTGAATCAATGAATAAGAACCTACTTGAAGTGATCAAACACCTGCTAGAACAGAATCCCTGGGATTGGCATCAAAATTTGAAGTTTTCCCTCTGGGTGGATCACATTCGCATCAAGGCTGCCTTGAGAACATCCCCATTCCATCTCATTTATAGCCAGAACCCCGTATTCCCAGTTAACTTACAGATCCCAGTTTTACAATTTATGTAAGAATTTAGCAACAGGGACGACATCATGGAGGTTCAGCTCTTAAATCTGGTGTGAATGGAAGAACAGCAAGATGCAGCCCTTGAACATTTCATGCATCATCAAGCAGTGGTAAAATGATGGTTTGACCGTAGGGCCTAATACAAGGATTTTCAGATTTTGGATCTAGTCCTGTTGTGGGACAAGGCTCGGGAAAAGAAGGGAAAGCATACCAAGTTCCAATGGCTCTGGCTTGGACCATACCTAATCTCAGAAATCTGAGGGGCGAATACTTACCGGCTTAACACCATGACTGGGGAACCTGTCTCATTGCCCGTCAATGGATAATTTCTCAAACACTACTTTGAATAGGGTAAGTTTGTCCGAAATTGTATTTTATGTAAAGCCTTCCACTTGTAAATATTTCTTTCGGGTGCCTTGCTGGGAGGTACCATGTCTTATAAATAGCCTTGTCGACTACCCTCTAGGGCAGTCCTCTTTTGGTGGTTTTTATTTTTGTTTCTGGTTTTCTTTCGGGGTCCCAGTGTTTTGTTTTGCCTTGTAAGAATGGGAATGCTTCGCATAAGCTTTGGTCTCCGGTACGATGCCTACCGCATGGTGAACTTTGGAATCTATCTTTAGCCATGGAGCTAGCCCAGTCTCCGGGGTTGTTTCATAGGGTGTGGCACATTTTGAGCAATCTCCATCAGGTGTTGTCTCCGAGAGTCTGGCAATCAGTGAACACAAAAATATATATAAGGAACAAGTAATCAGACACGCCGAGGGTAGATCAGTTGTACTGGTTGGTTGACCCAGGTCTGAAAAATTTAAGAAATTCATCCTGGATCTGAAGTCTCATCCCCTCTTCAACATCTAAATATAGGTGGATAGGTGAAAGAAGTACCGCCATTAAAATTATCTAAGCTTAAGTTTAATGGTGAAAGAAGTACTGCCTTCCCACCTAGAAACAAACAAAATAATAAGAAAAGGAAAGCGAGACAAAACTTCAGTCTCCAGGGGAAATGAGCAAATTGATGACTGGTTCAATGTAATTAGTGCCTCTTCTCTACTCCTCCTAGAATTCATCAGCTTGATCTCCTTCCAAAGCACACACGACACCACGGATGAAGGACTACAGACTGGATCTCGTGTGGTCAAATTCTCTCAAAAATATTGCTCTTTGCCTGTCAGATGCTTCGGGAAATGGCTTGTTCCTATTTTTCTAACCATAGATTCTGTAGTTCTCAAATGCACTAAGGCATTTTTCCCAGATAGTCACCATTTTTTATGCCCTACATCCCCGTCCCTATATTTTGTGTGCAAAATGTTGGGTCCCCCCCCTTTTTTTTCTTTTGCTGCTTTTGCTTGTGGTTCTTGCCTCGTCCTTCTCCTTTTGTTTTCTTTCTCCAGGGTTTTCTTCCCTGCTGTCATGTTTTTTTTGGTTGGTTTCTCGTCTCCAGGACCCCGATCCTGGAGGTTGTTCTTTGTTGGGAGCCAGACTCCGGACTCTAGGATTATTTGCCACGATGTTTTTAAGGTGATCGTCGCAGGGAATCCCCAGGCCTAGAGTCCGGAGGTTTGTCTGTTAAGAGATTGTCGGAAGGAGGTGGATTGCCCTTTTACCGTGGGTATAAATAGAATTTATCTGTCATTTTCACATTTACTACGATTAAAACACTCAAGCACTCCAGCGATTTCAGAGCGATTTGCAGAGAGTTAACGATAATCAGTGCTAAATACTTCCATCCTTTTTGGGCGATTGTGAGTGCTTCGTAGTGGTGGGTTGTGATCATTTGGTAGCTATAGCTGTTGCAGAGCTTCCATGGTAACCTTTTTCCTTCTACTTTCAGCATTCTCAGGTTGCTGCCTTTTTTTTTTCCCTCCATTTTTGTTGTCTTTGCTTCTTTCAGTTTCGTTCATTTTGTCTTTCTGGTTTTTACCGCCCGTTGGTGGGTCGGCCCTGCCAGAGGGTTGTCTGCCCTATGTGTAGGTGTGGTTGGCTTGTAAATAATGTAGAAAGCTCTATATATTTCATGCTTTGCCTGGTTTCCCGCGGGTGTCATTCTGAGGTGTATATGTGTAGATTTTAGTGTATATTTATTATATATCCCTCCATTCCCTATGTATATATCCTTCAGATCCAGTGTATATCTTATGTATATCCTTCTGAACAACTTAGCAAGATGGTCGAGTTTCCTGTGTCGCTGGTTTTCTGCCCATAAGCTCATTTTGACGTAGAATACCACCTGTTTGAAACCTGGCTCTCGACCGGTGTCAAACAGGCAATTTTCTCTCTCCTCTATAAAACTAGCCTGGCCCTTATTTATGTCCCATGCATGCATTTAAATCTTTCCAAGTGGCCTACACTTTTGACACATTTGAACAGTTGGCCCCGCCGTCATCGCCATAACTCCTATTTATTACCTATACACGTAGCACCCACGTGGGCCTGACGGTTTGCCCTTTTTTTTGCACATCTCCACCAACAGTTACTTCTCTAGGATCTGGGTCTCCTACCATCATCCATCTCATGTCCTTACCAAATGTGTAAAATTCCCATACCCGGATGTTCAGTCAATATTGACTTCATAAAATGTATATACTTTCCAGAGTTTTTGAATGAAACTAACTTTTTAGGAAAAGCAGGCATCAGTGGTAAGATCTCCGGACTCTGGAATATTTATTTGTTAATATGTTCTGATGGTCACTTTTCCTTGTAGTTTTCTGGAGTACACTTTCAAATATGTCTAAAGCATCTGCATCCTCACCACCTAAAATTCCAGAGCTACCCTTCACGACGGCTACCAGAGCAGCTGTTAAATCCAAAATAGAAAGGGCCCTGGAGAAATTGCCCCTAACCATGAAGTTTGTGTAGGACAGTGTTATCATGGGCTCAAAGATCGAGTCTAAGGTTAAACTCATTACCGACACCAGCGTCGGGACATGGCTAGAAATGCAGGCCTTAGTGAAAATGATGTACATCCAGCGACAGGCTGGAGATCAGCTATCCATCAATGTTGGGAATTCAGGGATTCTTAAGGTGGCTTGTTTCCCATGCTCTGTCCAATCTCTGGAGCTTATTCTGACAATGGCCGCCAATTACAATTCTTCTGTTCAGGCTGTTATCCTTGCAGCCGTAGAACCCACCAGGTACTCTACTCCTCTGGTATCCCTCGACCTTGACACATTCCAGGCAGGTCTGGGGATCCCTCAATTTGACAAGCCTTCTATGGTTACAAGGTCAGATACCTTGGCCTAATTCACGCAGTTGGAGGAGGTCACCTGGATATACATGAACATTCACTGCCTCAAGGTCCCAAAGAGGGACCCTAAGAGGATGAAGATAGAAATTCCCAGGTCTGAGTTCAAAGAGAGCATTCAGATGGGAATGATAGCATTGTCCTAGGTTTTTCGACAGCCCTCTGCCGAGGAATTCACTCCATGGATGTATTACTTCCTCGTCAGCATCTCCACTAAGGGAGGGTACTTTGACTGGGCAACTATAATCTTTAACCACGTCGATTCCCAGTTCCTCCAACTAGCCAGGAAAAAGAAATTTTACATGACTTCATATGTTTTTTGGGCCCTGGCGTAGCAGACGCCCCACGCCCATGGGCTACTTATAGATGGCGTGCTTGGGATTGGCCTGGGACAAAAGGCACCATGGGACCATTTCCCGCATGTTCAATGGGAGGCCAGCTTCCCAAGTTTCTGCCGAGTAAATGACGCGTTTGTTTACTATCACCTGCTCACACACACCAAGGACGCAGGATACCGCCTATCCACAAAGGCGATGAATTTAGTCCAAAGTTATGGACATTATTACATTCAATTCCAACAACACACTTATATTAGGGTCACCGGCTTCTGCGAGAAACCCTGCTTGTTACCCAAACATTATGGGGACAAGATCGTCCTCTTGGAATACTGCAAGAAGATTATGGAGTTACACGCCCTCTTTTCCTTAAAGAAGGTGACCAATATTCTGTTCCCAATCACTTGTGGGAACTATTCATGCAGCCTCACTACCATGAAGGAGGTGGATAACGAGCTTAAAAGCTACAACCTCGAGGAGTTCTACTTAACGCGAAAGAATTTTGATCCGCACGGCAAGATTGCCGCAGCACTTTCCTGGGCTTCAGAGCCCCATAACTACCATATGGAGGATTTCTGGGAATATTTCTAGGATGACGTGGAGGTGCAGAGCTGGCACTACGTCCAGATGATGGTAGGCATGATGGAAAGGTTGAAGCTCCAGAGGTTCCCAGAGGACTTCTCAGACGTCGGCCCCATGATCGATCCCCAATACAAGGCGAAGGGGATCAATACAATGGCCCTCCCACCAATAAATTGGGATGCCCAAGAAGGGCCAACAATTGAGGACTTCACCCGAGAGGTGGTCGAGCGAAGCCATGCATACTTCAAGAAGGTGTGCCCTGGGAGTGCGCATAAAGCAGCTCAGCCAGTGCCAAAATTAACTCCGGGGGCTGGGACTTATTCACAGGGAATGGATAAAGGAAAAGGTATAGATACAACCCCTCATGTGCAAGAAGTCCCCATAAAAAATTAAATAAAGCAGTCAGTGGCAGCCTCCCAACAAATGAGGGAGAATTTAATCATGCGGCTGGCCACTCTAGTACTCATGGTCGAGCCAATTCATCCCCCTTCCTCCCCATCGTTGGCAGTCTTAATGGTAAAGGCCATAGGGGTAGATCCAACGAAACAAGTAGCACTAAGAGATTTTGGGCCACCCTTAGTTACTTGAAGGAAGAAGAGGCTTAACCAAAAGCCTAAGGCAGAGCATGGGTTGGGTACGCCCTAGACCCCACAAGTAGAGATCCTCTCTTCCAATTCCCCGGAGCCAGAAAGAGAAATAGTGCCTGTCGGAGTCCCAGCCAGTCCTCCCTCGCAGGAGGAATTTGATGATGTCTTCGCAACTGACGAGTTCAGGAACCTACAGGGGGACACCAAAAAAATAGAGGCAGAAATCCCAGCTACAAAACAAGAGCCTGCACCGGAGTAGGGAGAACAAATAGAAGAGGAAAGGGAAGTGGAGCTGGAGATCACCTCCAAGGCTACAGAGATGCAAAATCTAGGGGTGGACCAACAAAGGTAGAATGAACAAACGGCATCCGCTGGGGGAACTGGACCTACGGGAATAATCGTAACCCCAGCCGCCACGTTCCAAGTGCCACTCCTAGGAGCGACCTTTGGGAAAATAATTACCATGGCCCAGACTTTGAATCTTGGCCCAGTGCCTCCACTATTGTCAAAGGATGTGCCAACAGAAGAAGAAGCCCCGGCGGTAGATGCCAAACAATAAGAGGAGCAACACGAAGAGGAAATCCCTGAAGAAGCCAACAGTAGTCTAGACAAAGCAATAGATACAGAGGACAAGGATAAGGAGATGGATGTTACTAGGGAGGATATTACTGATAAAAGAGAAGACATAGGCAAAGGGGTGGATGAGGCCCACACTACTGAGGAAGAACAGCCACAGGTCACTGGGAAAGAATTAAGAGAATAAAATTTGGAAAATAAGCTGCCCCTGCCACCTCGGTGGTTAGTAGAAAGCAAGAAATGAAAGGTTTCGTCCACTCCCAAAACTCCTCTCTCCCTGGCCAAAATGATGGCTTGGGTCTAGGCCCCACCAAAGGCCAAGAAAGCCCCGACAGTTCATACTCTTCAAACCAGACCGAGTGGAGAAACAGTTGTCATTGTGGCAACACCTCCCCGAAATGTCGATGAGGCAACCACAGAACCCAGAGATTACAATGTTGCGGAGGTATCACTGGGGAAGAGGGGAAAATAGGGCGAGGTGGACTTGCTGAGGGAGGTAACTAGGGCAGTAGAGGCCCGTTATGAAAAGGAGGCTCAGAGGCTCAAAATAAAAAAGGCAAAAAATGTAAACCTTATGGGGTTTCTTACTGAGCTGGCTCAACCTATCAACGCCGCCCCTCTGGAGACTTCCACATCTGAGTATCCACTACCACAAAGCAACATAGACTCCCTACGAACAATGAAGAAAAAGGCTCAGGCAGTCGACGAGTGGGTCACTCTGCAAATAGGAAACACTCAACGTTTCCTAGTATCCACCCTCCCAGACTTATATGTAGCCTGACATGTTCTGCACTAGGCAGAGACTCTCATTGATATATGGGAGGGTGATATTGAAAATTATCAAGCATGAAAGGTAGAGCTTGAAGAACTCCTCGGCCTAGGAGAGGAAATGGTTTCTGAATCCAAAATTCTGGGGGATGAATCATTTAATTTCGTGAGGACCCAACACTCTAGACTTGACCTCACATTGGATATAACCAAGCAACTGGTGGGGACTCTACAGGAGAAGGTCAATGCAGTAAAATATTCTTTCAATTTATATAAGTCTTTTGTAATAAAGACTTCCGGGGCTGACCCCCTCAGTACAGATACATGCACGCTGGAGGATTCGGTTCTGGGGAGTTTTGATGAAATAATGAAGTCCCGATATCAATCCCCAGAGGGAATTGATGGTGCTCAAATGATGAGATTGACTCGTATGGTGCTTAGTAGCCACGACGTGGAAAAAATAGCTGATGAATTTAAGGATAATGTTCTAGACCTGGGGGAACAAATTGAGGTGGCTAAGTACCAAAGGGCCAGCCTGCAGGATATAGACAAAGATGGCATCTCCCACCTCCTCAAGGCTTTCAACGACAACAAACAACCATAGGCTTTTTTCGGAGGCCAAAAAGAAAACCCCAAACGTTTGGTATTTTTCATTCTTTCTGGAACGTAGGCTCCCGGATCCTGGAGTCTCAAATCCCAAATTTTGTATTCTTTCAACTGATCCGTGTCCCGGTCCCCGAGGCCGACCGATCACTTTCAGGAATGGTTAATAAAGGCTGTTAGAAGGTGGTTGGCTACATCAAGGGGGCGTCGACTCAATAGTTGATTTTCTAAAAAGATGGTCTTCTCGAGGCATCGTTTCAAAGGTACATCTAGCGCATTAGAGACAGGGCACCGCATTTCCCATTTATGAGGCATATAGCCTCAATCCCCAGGGACCTACTTTCTTCCTTCTCCTTCCTAGCTCTCTTCTCGAGGCTGATTCTTCCACCATATATTCTTGTCTCATTCTTCTGGCATGTCAGGCCTATTCCATCTCAAGGTCTTTTTGTAGGTTGGCGCAGGTAGTACCGGCCCCCAGATATTGTATTATTTATTCTATTGAAACATGATGTAAAATAGGGTTAGGGTTAGGGTTATAAGAGAATGTGTATAAATAGCCAGACTGGCCCATTTCCAAGGGTCAACAAAATTGATGATTTTTCTGTCCACAGTAATAGAAAGGCGATCTTTTCATTCTAGTTGCAGAGCTCAATACTCTATTGTTCCTTTTTTAATAGACGCTCCCCTGGAGCCACCATTGTATCATGCACCAGTGCTTGCTGGAAGAGACATTAATGAAGAAGGAAGAATTCTTTACAATGATGTTGTTAGCATTCCTGCTTCTGAGTTAATGGTATTTTATGTTTCATGTTCTTTATGTCTTCTGCTCTGATATGTTAAATAGATTAACGACCTCTTTTCTCTCGCTACTGATAAAGTACTAGCTGATGGTTGTGTATTTCTTCGGTATTTAGTGCAGTATATCAGATTATTATTGATGTCTTGAATGTTTAAGCATAACTATAGTTAGATGAAGTACTTCTAACCTTGCAGGATCTTTTTCATTTTTTTTGCTAAGTGTAGAATGTTAGGAGAAGCCTCACCTCGTTGAATCTCCGGAGTGAGCGAGTTGAAGAAACCAGCTATCCCCCTCAAAAATAGTCACTTCCCCCAACCGAGCCCCACACCATCATGACCCGACACCCAGGTGCTTGAAGGCCCGGGGAATCTAACTTCTCTGGATAGCCTTTGCAGGTGGAGTTGGCCGGTACCTCCGGTACCCGGTGACAACTTACGACTGTTGGCAGACCCGGTCAGAAAAACCCCGTCAACAGGATCATTGATCATTCTGATGTTTGTTTTGATGTTTTGGTGTTTGTATTGATGTTTCACTCATGTAAGACACATCAAGAAGAATGGTTGTGCTAAAAAGAAAAAACACACCACAACCTAGGTAAGCCAGGGAAATATATGTTGAATTCCCACTTGAACCGAAGTTCAGCCATGCCTACTTATAGTAGACAACTTTGAAGTTTGGAGGCACAGGATCCTCCTTACAGTGCACTCACTTCTCAGGCACACCAAGCTTTGAATCTCAAGGGTAATCACTTCCCAAGGGACCATTGTCTCTACTAAGAGCTGTGAAAATGTGGGACATCTTAGTTGGTCTCTGACCTTCCGCACTAGTAGATAGAGGGATTTTGGTTACTAGAATAAATTTTTTAGTGAAAGAATCCATTCAGGAAGCTATACATGCGGTAGATTAGCCCCGTTAAGGAGGCCTCCTAGCCTACATAAGTTAAGTTATGTAGGTTTTTACGCACCACGAGGGTACAGAGGGAGATCTTCTATTGGCATAGCGAAATCAACACTTGTTCACTATGAGATTAATCACAATGAAATTTTTATATACCAGTTCGAAAGGGCTTTGCTTTAGCCTGTTACCGGTTGGGCAATCTCTCTCATTAGATCTGTTAAAGCTCTCAGGAGGTAGCCACGCTAAAATATTTGCATGAATTTATCTTACACCCAAGATCCACAAAGGTGAGGGGAGAGGATACATTCATGCAATTTTTTGGGATTACAAATCTAAAGAACAATTCAAACACATAAGCAAAGTGATTCTTTTTAACCACCAAATTTGAAGTGTTATTTAACTACAAAATGCAGACATTATAGTTTTGGAAGACACAAATTTTTTGACAAGGGTCTTGCATTAAACTCATTAGTAGTTTATGATTTTTTTCTTCATTCACAATGTCCTACAAACCACTGTTAGGTTGTAATCAAAGATAAGCATCAAGAAAAACAAAGCCAAAGATTGGTTAGAATTAGAAAAATCATAAAATCACAAAACTTATTTCATATTTAGAAAGTATACAAAATATCATGCACTTTCATGAAAAAATTACACTAAAAAATGTTACCTTATAAGCCCGTACCAGGCTCCGAAAGCTACAAAATAGAGGATTAGAAAGGTACAATGATCAAAAAGTGTAATTTCTTATAAATGAGGCAACCAAATATAGAAACTAACTTCACCATAGTGATCTTCAGCAAATTCTACCCAAAATTTAAAAAAAAACAATTGCTCAAAAAATGGACTTAAAATGAGCAAGTTATGAGTTTTCAAAGACATACAATAAAATTAAAAATTCATGTGGTGAGGGAAGAGAAATTCAAATCTGTGATGACATCATCAATTCATGCAGTTAAAATTGACGATTTTGTGACCATCACAAAAAGTGGACAATAGTTCAAAATGACGGTCAGAGGACTGTCAAAGTTAACATAGCAGATTTCTCTACGTAGTAAAATAATGGGCCCCTCTTGTTGATTGGGCGCTGACATCATCATACACTAATTGTACAAGGTGATGTGACTCTGCCACGTGTTTTTCTCTCATTTTCCCATTTGGAGGGTTGTTTGGCTAAGGTGGTCATCGGTGGTGGTTGGGCGAAGAGTTTGGGTTGAGGAGGAGTGTTGCCGCAGGGAGGGAGGGTTTTGGAGCTAGGCGGAGCTGCGGGTGGCACAAAAGAGAGGAAAGGAGAGGTTGCAGGTGGTGTTGAGAGTGGAGGGAAGATGAGTTTTATGGTTATGCAGGATGTGGGGAAGAAATGATGTGGGAGGGTTGGCAGAAGGAAGGGCGGTGGAGAGTGAAGTGCGGTGTAGTGAGGGTTAGGAAGAGGGTGTTGGGAGGAGCAGTGGGAGGCGAGAGGTGGGTAGGGAGAGGTTGGGTGGGAGCGAGGGAAGCTGTGAGGGATAGGCATGGGGTTAAGCTACATGTAGAAGAAGGGAGAGGTGAGCGTGGGGAGTGAAGAAGGGGATGGGTGAAAGACTTTAGTCCCACATAGATTGTTGCATAAAAGACAATTTTGTTTTTATACAAAGCTTTAAACCCATTAAATAAAATGATAGAATTGGTGTGTGATGGGCTTCCCTATTGGAATGAAATGCTAATAAATGCATAGGTAGAGAAGATTAATGCGCAAGTGGAGCAGGATATATAAATTCTGGGGGGTGCACTCCAAAAAATATTTTTTTAGAAATTCTCCCTCGGTTTGTGTGCAAAGGTTGTCTCATCTTGCGTGCAGCAGAGGTTGTCTTAATTTGCATGTAGAAGGTCGTACGACCTGTGCGTGCAAATTATTTTTGCCACAAATTTCATTTTTGGTAGGTATAAGCAATTTTATAGCCATTTCAAACCAAAATGACTATCCGGACGTGATTATGGAGTCAGATTTGGCTCAAAGTGAATATGGGAATGGTTTGGCTCAAAAGGAGATTCGAGCCCCACAGTGGGCGCCATAAATGTATGCGTGAATTTGGGTCTTCATTCTTGTAGCTACAAATATACACACTTCAATGATCCATTAAGTGGTTAGCGGGTTAGAAATAACAAAATTAAAATATTAAAAAAATTCTAAGCTAACCGACACCAGTTCATTGCCTTCTAGTAGGCAAGAGTATGAAATTAGCTCTCAGGTCATCACAAAGTCCAGTGACTACACACTGTTCTAAATGAAGGATTTTTAATCTATTTGCAAAATGATCTAAATGATTATGCAAAATGCATTTTGTGGTTAATCCAAAGCTAATTAGAGATTCATTTTAGAAGCACCAAATGAAATGTGTAAGATTTAGTTTTAATAACACCAAATTAAAATGTGCTCTAAGATTATCAAGTTTGCATGCTTTAAAAAATTAAACAAAGCTAAGTAAATGAAAGCTAAAATGCAAAATGATTGAAAACAAAATGTAGTATAATAATGATAGTAAAAGTTAGGATCCTTTGTGAATAAAATGAGTTTCTCTTTTATAGAAGTCCTTCTTGAATCGACAGTCGAGATCGAAAGAAAAGAGTGGATCAGATTCGATTGAAGAAGCACAATCTATGTGCAAGCAATTTGATTGGTCGAAAGAGTCAGTTGACTGAACTGACTGATCAGTCTTTTTGAAAACTTCCAAAATCAGTTTTTAGTTAACTGAAATGTTTCCAAAATGATAAATAGTGGAGAATCAGTTAACTGAGTGGAACTGGATTGTTTCCATTTTGATAATTAGTTAACTAGATTTGATGATGTCATATGTATTTTTAATAATTTAAATAATTTTGAATGCATATTTGTTTTTATTAATTAATTTAATTGGCTTTTTTATTTAATTGATAATTTTGTAATTTTATTTAATTAATATATTAGAAATATCAATTAAATAATTAACATAAGGTTTATTTTCCAATGTAATGTGATTTTAGGAATTAATTAATAAATCAAGTAAGATGATCGATTAGGACCTAGGTTTTAGGTCAGATCAGTTCAAATTTGATAGATTAAGGAATTGCCTATTTGATTTAGGACTTAGGGTTTATCAAGATTAGGGTTTCTTGATTAATTGTTGAGATTGGGGGTCTAGGGTTTAGATGACCATTTTTATGTGATTACAAATGCATCAAAATAATGTATCATCATTAAAATCAAGTATAAAAATGTCATCTTGAAACTCTCTGTCTGATCTATAGATGTGCTCTTTGGCTATAATCACCCTCTCATCTTTTTTAATGAATGATTAAAACATCTATTTATAACATAGATTGACCTAATTTAGTTTCATGTATAACAAAACTAACTCTATGATCAAAGGTTTACAACCTGACCTTGATCTCCTAGTTTGCCTATCTTTAATCAGTTAGACCGATTAAAAAAATTATAATAATGTTTCTTGTTCCTCAAGAAATAGATTTAAAATAAATCAAGACTCTATAAATAGAATATAGTTGTTTTATCTAACATGGAAGTCAGATCCACTTTTCTCAAGATATAACTGTCTTTCGGTGTCTGATGCTCAGTTTGCTTTGAAATCAGTTTGACTCTCTTTCAGTGTCCCTTTGATTGAGATATCTATCAGGTTCCTCTCTTGTATGTTCTCTCAGTTTGCATTGTATTCTGCTCATTGGGTTCCACAGTCAATTTAATCATGTCAGGTTCCAATTTATCATCTTTGGGTTGCACTTTCAGTTTACACTACAAAACTATGTCATCGGGTTTCTCCTTGCTTAGCAATTTTGGTTTGAACTGAAAACCTGACTTTCAGTGTAGTGTAACCAATGGTTTAAACAACTTGTTTTCTCTTTGCATACTAATGGAAAAACTTTATGTCATCATGTACGGCAGGAAATGATGACTTGTACAACTATACGTGGTGTGCATGATATTGATGTTCAGATGATGGAAGCAATAGTGCAAGAATTTCATGCAACCTGTGAGAAACTTACATCCTTCTGTATATTTCTATGAGAGATGCATGCAGATGAGTACTATGGCCATGGTGGTTCTCCTTGTATTAAATTTGCATTTCAGAATTACTTAAATAATATGTAATCGACCTCCTTTATACCTATGTATATAGTACAAAGTACTACAATGGAACAATGTTTGTTGACTATCTATCAATTTTTTTTGTGTTGTCTACAAAAGTTGCACCCTCATGCAAAACTGTGTTGAACCAATACTCCTCAAAGGAAAGTTTACCTTTTAGTTAAATTTGATAATATGTAATCACCAGTATCTTTGAACTTTTGAATATAATATATATGATATCCAAATTTGTGCTTGAAATTTTTTATATTGCATAGCTAGTATAATGCAATTTTAGAGTGATAAAAACCTTCTTATTCTCTACATTGTTCCTTGAATATATACTGTGAGAAATTTACATATTGTTATCCAATACTTACTTTTGAATAAATTACTATTTCGTTAAGTTTTAGAAATTAAATCTAAAAATTTAGAAGCAATTGTGTTAAGAATTGTAGAATATCATGAGGGCTAAAAAACCCAAATTCTCTATCAATCTCCACCAAAGCAAAGAAGAAGCCAAAACCAGAGAGAGAGAGAGAGAGAGAGAGAGAGAGAGAGAGAGAGAGAGAGAGAGAGAAATTATCTTGAGAAACAAAACTGGAACTCTACCTTGGTCTTTAAAGCAACAAGGGCCATCCCAAGGAAGCTCCAAAAAACCCAGACATAGAGAAACCTTAAAGAACTGACTAGAAAGGACATAAAAGAATATAAATACACATCGTTGCCAATAAAATTAACTCCATCCGCACCCCACTCACAATCTCTACAGGAAGATTAGCCATAAGAAATAGGGAAAGGAAAAAAGCTCCAAGAAAAAGGGAAAAGCCAATCATCAAATCCACCCACAAGCCACCACATCCCCTAGAGCGGGACACCAAAGGGGTCATTATCTACAACAAGACTGAAGAACTGAGAAAAACCCAATGTAGAGTGAAAGCTAGTAAATTTGATCCAACTTGATGTATTAAACTTTATATTTCTAAAATAAGACACAATTAGAAATATAATTTCCAATTTAGAAACATTCAAAACTTAATAGATCATCATAATTATTATTTTCTCCAAGAATAATAATTTTCATTTGAAATAGACATCCTAATATTTTTCAAAATTCTAACTAAATTAGTTATAATAATCTTGAATTGGATGATCAACCCTTTTTTCAAAATTGATTCAAGAAATGCTAGTAGGTAGCTGAAGTTCTATTGATTTCAAACCCCTACATTAATCAATAGTGGAAAAAGGAAGCAGAGAATTATGGAAATGAAAGATATTTTATTTGTATGGTGTGCCCAACACTCAGGTTTCAGTGGCTTTCTTAATGTTGAGGCTACACTTCCGTATTATAGGAAGAACCACCCATATGCTCAGTTCTGTCATATTTAAATTAGGTAAAACACCTAAATATGGACTTCGCCTGTCAAACCCATACTTTGGTGTTTCATCCCAAATCCACTTTCATGTTAGATTGTCTACTCATTTTCTGCCAAGATTTTCTACTGTCCCAGGCATTTTCTATCTTCCATCTCACTAAGCTCTTCAAGAACCTTTTATCTTTTAGTTTGAAAAGCTACATTGTTGTCAATTATCTTCCTACAATCCAAGCATTGAGAATTATCTAATAATGAGAACTCATCTCCCATGGTAAATGATGTTAAATGTCTGATTTTAAGTTGTTTAGAAGAGGACTTTGTGACCATAACAACAAAGGAAAAACCTACAGCAAACAACTTCATATCCAATGCTATTCTACTATAATTACCTCTTATTATTGTGATTTAAACACTCGCGTTGTCTCTCGCATACTCCCATGCACAAATTTCTTTGGTGAAACCAGATTTGCTGGAGGTGTTCGACCACATTGGATGCTTCCACATTTTGTAAACTAGTATTAATTTTGTGCCTTGGTTTAACAAATATCAACAGAATTTTTTTAGGATATTAAAATGAGACCACGTGTAACTAGCAATCACCTACTCTTGGCATCCATACACACTTGTGTGGAAATAGTATATTCCCATCTGTCCAATATTTGTTATTGTAGTTTGCTATATGTGTATTGAAAGATTAAGTATTTCTATATGTTTAGTATATAGCCATCTGTGCAGTTGTTTTGTTGTATATTTTTTTTACTTAAGATTGAAGTTTTATGTGCTGGTGAAAAATGAATCCCCAACCAATAAATATACTTACATTATAATTTTTGCTTTTGCTTTGTACAAATTTGAATATAAGTAAGAATGAAAATAATTAGTGGAAACAGTTCAATTCTCATTTCCCACAAGAATGGATGGATTAGTTATTTATATTATATATTCAATATATTTTGTTTTCTAACTGCATCTTATAACTGTTATAATTTAAAATTATTAATTTAATAAGTCAACATAACTTTTTATTTTTTTAGTATTCAAATTTTTAAGATTGTATTTGTAATTTCCAAAATAGACTTACTAATCTTTTAGTACTCACAAACAAACAGATATGTGTGTATATATATATTACCAATTTTTTTGCTGCTCAGAAATGGTTGATTTCATCCACCGTTGTGTGTATATTTTATTGTTACATAGGATATTGGACAACCATAAAATTATGATTTTAATGGAAACCAAATTTATACATAATAATAATATTTATATTTGTACTTTAGGTAAAATGGTAAAGTCATTCACTTCACATCGCAAACAATGCATGTTTATATTGGACTTATATATGGTTATTCATTGTTACAATTCGAAGTACATTGAGAAAATTCTATTATGTAAACATTGTATATCTCACATTCATCCATATCCTTTTAGTAAATAAAATATCATCACTTTTTTTTTCCTCATAGAAGAATTTATATCATTAAAAAGTTTGATGTGATATTTTTATGAGACTACTCAGTCAAGTACCCATAAACTATTGTTCCACCCAATACTCTAAGCTAACACAGATGCCAAATTTGAAAATTAAAAAGAAGAAATACCAATTACAACCCATATGTCTTTATTTACTTTTTTCTAATTTTTAATATAGAAAATTAGGAAAATCCATCCATCTTTAATGTTTATTTGTGCATCCTCCCACTTGTATCTATTTAAATTTGACTGTGCCTTTAGTGAGGACAGTCGCATAGCATTTACCTACTTAACAATTTTTTAATTAGTTGAAAATCCTATCGCTTGTACAATCCAAAAGACTAGCATCATCTTCTTACCTCCTGTCAACACACATACCAGCTATAAATTCCCATACAATGGTGCATTCAACTTCCAGCCCCTAAGCTTCATCTCATCAAGAATATTTTGTGCATTCTGAATTTTCCCTTCCATGCAAAATATTTTGAAATGGGATAATATTTTGTGTATACAATTTTCTTTTCTAAGAGTGAAACAAAGTAGTATTGTTATATTTATGTGCTTGTGATTGATTTTTTTACATTAAATTCTCATTTAATTTCGGTTGATGAATTTAAAAATCTTAAATTGAGGTTAAGTTTGTCAGACTTGGCCTATTTTATTTCTTCTTCACCCAAACCTTTTTGATGTGCTCTTTTCTATAGGATAAGTACATTTGAATTAGAAGGAAGTCTGAAGATTCATTTTTTCATGGCTCCATGCCAAGCTACCTGGAAAATCATATTGACTCGTGATTAAATTATATTCACAAGAATTAGCTTATCATATTGATCTAATATAAGGTGACATAAGGACATAGAAAAAGTGGAAATACTTGCACAAATTTATATGAATGGTCTTTGTAGTTTAAATATATCGAATCTCCTTATTTATGGTGTTTGCACCATAAATGGTAACAACTGTGGTGCCCAGCCACATATTATTAACCCCTCTAGTAGATAAGTGTGATCAGGTTGGTCTTTGCGTCTGAAGATGTCAGTTCCATCTTTGGATGTATTTTGATAGCCCAAACAAATGGTTCCCAGACCTCTTCCCAATGCATGTGTTTTCTCGTTGTGCCTTCCAAATGAAATTACAAAGGTTGTAGTTTAATTTTGTTAAGTACAATGACATCATTCAAATATTGGTAGATAAATTATATAAGGAATAAGGTTGGTATTGTCTTTGAATTTTTTTTGATGGAATGAATATTTCTCATTGTTGACTCTTAGTCAAAGAGAGATCAAAGTAGTATTATACTTTTATTTTGTATAACAAAATTAACTTTTTAATGATATAAATTCTTCTATAAGAATTCTTGTGTCATTTGTGTTGGCTTCCTTATTCTTGATGACCTTTTAAATTGTGTTTCTTCTTGTTGCAAGATCTATACGTTGTGGTTCTTCTTATGCATTTAACTTCTAGAGTACATATATGCATGAGATTAATTAGATATTGTTACTATAAATTTATTGTTAAATAACATAAGTTCACAACATAATGCTTATGCCATGTGATGTATCTTTTATATAGATACCTGACCACTTGAGTGAAAATGTCTTCTTTGACTGAATCTGCAATCAAAATGATCAACGATGGGAGCTTACAACTACAACCACACCTCCAAGTCATAGCGATTGCTGAGCTTGGGCGTAACCTAAGATCAACAACTTGATACAAAATGGATCTCTCTGATGGAATTCATAAGCAACAAGCATCACTGGCAACAAAATATAATAATTGTGTGACCTCGGAACAAATCCTAAAGGGATCTATAGTATTGCTCAAAGGGTATTGTTTCCCTACTATTTGCAAATCAAGGTAAGCTAATGTGTTAAATCAATATATCAAACAATATCTACTTTAGTTGGACATCTATCATTCTTAAAGCTATATTTTGGAGTATGTTCCAATTTTTAATGATATAGTTCAATATAATTATGTAGGTGGATTGTTGTCTCGGAACTAGAAATAACTTTCTTGCACCATGATATTATTGGTGAGCCCACCTTCATATTCAAAGAACAAGACTTACTACAGAATGCCACAAGTTCAACTACTCCATCTATAGATCTACATGATAATGAAACAATACCAAAAATTCATTCTCAAAGGATGTTGTTTGGGATATCATCACCCTTAAAGAAAAAATATCTCAACCCCACTATTACTCTTATTAGAAGCTTGAATCCATTCCAAACTATTGGAAATAATGGAATGGTGTACTGAGAGGGGTTGGGTGAATCAGTACCCTCAAAATTTTTATCAATTAACCTTTATCCTTTTGTAATAAATACATTGTATTACCAACCATGTATGCTATATTATCTTTGTGTATGTAATATCAATTCATAAAATAATTAGCATGTAAAACATTCATAGAAACATTCATGAAATGCATAGACACATGACACAAGATTTGGTAACGCAGAAAACCCCTGTTAGAAGGTAAAAATTGTGGTGGGGATAAAACCCACAAAGCTTCACTATCTGCAAAATGGAAGGGGACAGTTAAGGCTTACAATTTTGATCACTTATGATAATCTACCCTGTTAGGAGTATTTTGTAGAGACTAGTTAAGGTCTACTCTGTTAAGAGCTTTAGAAACATTATTTAGTGTGCACTCGGTTAAGAGATTTACAAAGGATTGTTAAATCCACCTTTCACAAGGATTTCTTCTATTTTCTACACTTGTTAGAATGTAGTAAAAATTATTCAGTGACCTAAGTATGTGCAATCTACAATTGTTGATTACAAATCCATTAAAGTTTACAACTATATTTATCACCTATTGTGATTGATCAATACCTCTATTGCTCGGTAGCCTTGAATCTGGTTCTTGATAACCTAATTCATCTTTTGTTGTTCTTGCTTGAAACTCTCAGTCTGATCCATAGATGTGCTTCTTGGCTACAATAATCATCACACACGTGTGTTTTGATAGATTACATATTTATATATAAAATTAATTTGACCTAAGTGAGTTTCACATATTACAATGATAACTCTATGATCAAAGGTTTACAACTTGACCTTGATCTCCTAGTTTTCATGTTTTCAATCAGTTAGACTGATTAAAATAATTAAAATTACATTTCTTGTCCCTAAAGAAATGGATTTAAGGCTAATAGAAAAGATAAATATAAAACACAAGTGTTTTATTTGACGTGGAAGTCAAATCCACATTTCTCAGCATTCTAACTGTCTCTTGGTAGACTAGTGCTTGGGTTGCTCTTTGGTCTGTCAAGTTCTTCTGTCATCTGTTCTATTGGGTTGCACTGTACTCTGCTTGTTGGGTTCCTCTTTCAGGTTTGTTGTTTTGGGTTGCTTTGTTAGGTTCCCTTGTAAAATTTTCGGGTTGCACTATGTCATAGGGTTCACTTGTAAACTTGTCTATCGATGTGCTCTATCCTTGTCTTTCGGTGTTGGTGATACTGACGGTTCCAAAATTGTTTTCCTTTCATATACTAATGGAAAAAATATGTATTCACAAATAAGGTGGCTTATAAAGGGTCGTGTTACAATGAAAAAAGAAATGCACCAATTCAATACATAAAAGGGGAAAGGAAATGTATTCTCTTTTGATATTATAGATTGTGAGAAAAGTAAGATATGTATCACTTTCTTCAACAAAATTGCAGATATGCATTACAGGAATATCTATCTTGGAGCTATATATACAATATCAAGTGGCACTGTTAAGACATTGAATAAGATATACAACAAGCTTAATATCCATCTTGAATATTTTTTGCAAGATTATTTAAAGGCTTCTCACACAGATGATGATCTCACATTTCCTAAACACCAGTTCTCCTTCACGCCTCTTAATGATATTATGCACATGGCTAGTAATTTCCTTGTCTATGTTATAGGAATAGTCGTATGTGTAGATCCAAGATCCACAATAAGGAGGAGAGGTGTGTTGGAATTATTGGAATGATGTACTAAGAGGGGAGGGGTGAATCAGTACCTCTAAAACTTTTTATGTGGTTGGCCCATTAACCTTTGTGTCATCATATTTATATATTCCTATCTATCCGTTCATCTTTCTATATGTATGTGAAATCATAATATAAGTTCTTTACATGTGTCAACATTCAAGAAACATATATGAAAGTAAATAACACATAACACATGATATGATATCGCAGAAAACTCATGTCAGGAAGTAAAAATTGTGGTGGGGATGTCTACCCACAAAACTTCACTATCTGTAGATAAGAAGGGAGCCAGTAAAGGCTTACAATTGATCACTTTTGATGATCTACCCTGTTAGGAGTATTAGAGTGGAGACATGTTAAGATCTACTTCGTTTGAAGCTTTAGCAACATTGTTAAGTGTGCACTCTGTTAAGATATTTATCAAAGAACTATTAAGTCCACCTTCTACAAAAGGATTTTAGTTTTGATGCACTTGTTAGAATGCAACTACAATATAAATGTTGATCTGATAGTGAATGCAATCTCTAATTTCTGATAACAGATCTTGTAAAGCTTACAATGTAAATGTAGTCACCTTGAGTGATTGAGTGATATCTTGTCTCTGCTTGTCGGTAGCTTTTTTGTGTTCTTGATAACTTATGTGATCTGTTTCTGAACTTTGCATGAATTCTCCTCTGTTGTTTAGATGTTCTCCATGGCTACTATCATTTTTCAACTGATTACAAGTCTTTTTATTACAAATGCTTGAACATCTATTTATACTAGTTTCTAGCTCTATTCTTGATTCACTCTTTTCAAATTAACTCTAGATCCAAGGTTTACAACTTGACCTTGATCTTTAGTTAGATATGTTTTAGATCCATTAGGATGCTTTAAAACATTTACAATATGCTTGCTTGACCCTCAAGTAAAGCTTTAAAAAAAATAAGAACTCTATAAATAGAATTACAATGTTTTATCTAACGTGTAAAGTCAAATCCACTTTTTGTGGGTTTTGTAACTAACTGTCAGTTCTGATGGTCGGGCTGCTCTGTCAGTTCTGCCAGTTTTCTGCTCCGTCGATGTCCCTTATTTGAACTGTTCATTGGGTATGCCTTTTCTACTTTGTCGGTGATTTTCTCAAAACTGTATCATCAGTAATGCTTGTCGTCGGTTTAACTCTTGTCAATGTTCGTCGAGAAATTCTATACTTAGCATTTTCTATGATAGATGTTTTCATCTCGTCTGGTGTGCTTGTTGTCCATCGGTTATGCCTATACCAATGAATTTTATCATGTTTTTCCCTTTAAGTATACTAATGGAAAAACTTAATGCCATCAATCTCCCCCTTTGACATTAGTATCAACAACTGATATGTGCAACATACTTGATGTATTAGTATGTACACCTGTGTATACTTCTTCCTTAGTCATGAAAGGACTCCCCCTATGCATATGTCGGTAAGTGTAATTTTATGTACATATCTATCCTTGTTGTACATACATTATACATATCCTCATTTAGTATATTGTACATATGTATACATTCCTCCTTTTTCTACTAAAGTAGCATATGTATACATTCCTCCTTTTTTGATAATGAGGGCAAAGGTACTTACAACTTGTCAAAAATGTGAGAGTGTGAGGCTTTGATTTCCTCCATCATCTTCTCCCATTTCTCCTTCAAATTCTCAAATTCTATAATATGTTGTTACAGAGTTGTGAGGTTTGGCAATATGTGAGCTTGAAGCTCTGTAACCTCATTTCTGAATTGCGTCTTTGCATCCCATATCTCTTGTCTCAATCTGTTTATCTCTGTGATCTTTTCACGATGCAACTTTACTGTGTTTGCATCAAAGGTTAAACTTTGTGCACTAGTTGTTAGATCTGAATCTAGTTGTGACAACTTTTCACTACTTTCTTTTGTGAAATTTTCTAGTGTGCACAATTTTTGAACTAAGGTAATAGCTTCAGCAATCATAGGTTCTAATTGACTTGCTAGTTCAAAGAGATTTACCTTGTTCTCTGCCACTTCTTGGTTAATATTCTCAACTAGTTTGTGTTGATATTTCATCTTTGTATGTTCTTCCATTGCCTTCTCTACATCTACATTTTGATTTGTGATGGCATTGGTAAGAACTGCTATTTGTTCCATGACTGATATGTCATTTTCAATTTTGATATCCAGAACAAGTTGATGTAGAATGTCCCTTGCTTTATCAAGTGCTTGGGCTTCCCTATGTGCCTTTTTCATCTTCTCTTGTATTACTTTTCTCTGACACATCACTCCAAAATTTTGAAGTGCTTCAGTATCTAAAGTAGATACATCCCACTTGGGTATTTCTATTACCTCATCAAGTGATACCGCCAAGATATATTTCTTCATTAATTTCTTCTTCTTCTTCTTCAGCTGGGAGGTAGATTGGTGTACTACCATTTGTAAACCTTGAGATTGGATTGACTTTGTAAGTGAGGGTCAAGAAGATGAAGCATCTTGTTGTTTATGTTCTGAGTCCACCAGTTGGTTTTGTGAATACGTCTCTTCATTGGCCTTTGGTGTATCAAAAAATTTATCTTCCTTTTCTTTCATGCTCTCATCCTACTTGAATTCTTCACTCTTTTCTTTCTCCTCATCCTTTCTTAGTGTTTCATCTATTTTAGTATCTTCTCCTTTGTCTTTTTTAGTAGACACATTTTGTTGTGTGTCTGTTGCATCTTTCACCTATGTATCTTTATCTTTTTGAATATCTGATGCATCTTTATTTTCATCATTATTCGTGTCCTTGGGCATATCATCATCTTTCTTAGATGATTTCTCCTAACTTGATTCAATATCAATAGCTTGTATCAAAATTTTCATGTTGGTCGAGATATTGACCTCTACAGTGATATTAAGTGTATCTTGTTCGTCGGTATTACCCTGTGCAATATTGATATCTTCATCTTTTTTCACCTCTTTTGTAGGGTATTTTCCTATAGTGTCATTGATGATGTTATCCAACCATGTTTCATCATTGATATCTTCAATTATGTTACATTTTATTGTCAATTCTTCTTTGGTAACCTCTTCTTCATTACTCAAGTCAATATGAATTAGACTTGGTGGATTTTGGCTTTCCTCACTCTGTGTTTTGTCAAGAGTAGTGTCGAGCCATACTTCATCTATAACTTCAGTATGTTTGGGGCATGCTGTCTCACTCTCTTGTTTATCCAATTCCATAGATGAGTCATCTTGTACATCTTTTATGATGATTCGTTCCTTATCTGGGCTAGCTTCCTTAGTGGGCTTTTTGAGTATCTTGCACCACTTCTTAATGCTTTTCTGATCAAGATCTATTAGCTTCCCTTTGAGAAATTTGTATGCTCTCATTTTAGGTGAGAAATACCTTTCATACTTCTTCATCATCTCATTTATTTCTTCCTTCTTTGTATCAGAAGGCATAAGAGTAACAAGTACTCTTTCTCTTATTTCTTTTTCTTGATAGTGCAAATGTCCATCTAGCAGACAATCTCTCTGTTAATTCCTTGGGAATGTCATATTCTGAGAATTATAGTGGAACATAATGGTGTTTTCACATCTTAGCAATTATAGCTTCTTCAATCTTATTTTGATCCTCTGTACTGAATTTCAGCCATTTCCTAATGTTAGGATCAAAAATATAGTGTGATTCTAAGATGGTTTTACTTATTTCATTAATTGTTTTTGGAATCAAGGGTTCTTTCCCTTTTTGCACATCTATGTCAACTTCATCCATTGCTAAGTCTTCTAGATCCTCTTTTGTCCTAACCCATTTCCTCCTTTTGGTCTATTTCTCTATTGGTGAGACCGGTTTTCTCTTGTAGGTTCTCACTTTACCTTTCTTAAGTGGTGAAGGAGTTGGTTCCTTTATAGTTTTGCTTCTTGTTCTTGAAGCGATTGTTGTTCTTGCTTTCTTAGGTGGAGGTGGAGGTGGTGAATCTAATTATGTACCCTCTGAATCATTCTTTTCTACTTCTTCACCGATAGGTGACTGGCCTTCGGTTTGTTCCTCCTTTCCTTTTGTTTCCTCTTCACCTTCTTCACTAACTGCAAATTTCTTGGTTAAGTTTTTAACCATTTTGTTCTTCTTGTTTATAATTTTCTTGATAGCAAGATCTGTCTTGATCTTTGGTTTGGCTTCTTCATAAGTGCCAAATCTTGCTTTCTTGTTGTCAACTACTTCATTCAATAGTTCCTTGATGCACTCAGTAGTTTGTCCTGTTTTGATCTCATATTCTAAATGTGATAGCCAGGACTTCCTAGGTATTACTGGTTTTATATAGGTAAAATCAGTATCTACCATAAAACATATTTCCTCTTTGTGTTCTTCTATCAAACTTTCAGGTATCCTTGTTCTAGCTTGCATCTTTTCCTTAATACCTTTGAAATACTCATTCATTAGGTCATCAAAATCCATACCTAATGACTCTATATGCTCACATATCTATATGGTTACAGGTTTTCTTATATCCTATACTACTTTGCCTATGGAAGGAAAGTATTCTTCAAATTAAAAGAATATGCACATAATGAGGGAACCAAACTTACAAGTGTTTTTCCTTGAAGATCTTATGGTGTTTGTGTTCTCCTCAAGTTGATTCAACAGTATCTCTGCAAGATCCATCTTCTTTCCTAGTTTGATGATCTTGTAAGCTGTGCTCATAGCAGTGCTTGTTATGCTATTCATTCTGCTTGCCTGGAAGATCTTGTATCCTACCATACATGCACCAAACTTGAGTTCTTCGTCGGTGATAGTGTTAACCTTGAGACCTCTCTTGTCTGATTTTGTACCAGTTAGCTTTTCCACTTCCTTCAGGGATGGGTGCTTGTGAGCTTGTGGTTTGTCAATTGTAGGATATCTAGTAACTACATGAATAACATCCTTTGTTATTCATTTTGGCTTATCAAGCCATAATGTCTGGTTATGCATTCTGCTAAGAACTATCCATATCCATTCTGTCTTAAAAACTCTAGGAAAGTGTAATGCATTCGTGAGACCTTTCACTTCCAGATGCTTGTGCTCTTCTTTTAGGTTTCCAGCTTCATCACAAAGTGCCCTATAGGCATTGTCTAGGTCCAGATCTCCTAATTCCAAGATCTTGCAATGTATATAGGACCTTACATCCTCTACCAGCAAAACCCAAGGTGGGATTCTGGAGAATGCTCCAGAATCATCAGGTTGTGATACGATTTCTGGGTGCAGCTTGTATTTAGGTTCAACACAAGTGCCTTTGCTGATAAGATTGATCATTTTCTTCTTATCCTCTTTCAAATTTTCAACTCTTGAAGTAGATGCCATCATTTTCAAAAATTTGGGGCTTTCCGTAATTTAAACAGTACGGTCGGTGAATGCAGGTACTTACTGAATCTCTGTGATTGCTTGTGAATCCTTTGAGTTGAGTTGGAATCTTGCTGAGGTCCCACTTCAATTTTCTCTCCAATCACTCTGCTTAGCTCTGCTTGGTTTCTCATAAATCACAGGTGCAAAATGAGTTCTTCCGTCGCACTTTTATAACTTTTGTGCCCTAAGTTGTCACTAATGCCCAACAGCTCATCGGTATACAAAGACTGAGTTCGTCGATTGAAGCATAAGTAACATCTTTGGTGTAGGCACAAAGTGTTAGGGTCACTAGTAGCTTTGGTGACTTCACCGATGATTGTTGATAAAATGGTGACAACAACTTCTGTCAGCTCAAGGATCACCGATGTCCTTCAGTTTACACTTAGCGACTTGGGTTTTGTGTAATGAGCGATACATTTTGGTAAGTGATGTCAACTTTTCTATGTGTGTTCACCGATGCTAATTTGTACATATTAACCGATGGTTGTTTTTCAATAATATTACAAGTAACAATATAGTGCATCTTCAATAATGCTAATTTTGTCTATATGATCAATATGTAAATGGAACTAATGCATAATATAACTTGTCATAATGTAGTTCCATACCTACTTGTGCAACTTAGTTGGAGATGGTGATGCCACTAGATCCATTGGATGGGGCGTCATCATTTGCATTGCTTGTTCCAGCACCTTCAGTGTTTATGGCTTTCACCCACATCTTGTTTCTCATCTTCTTGATGTCATCAATGGTGTTTCCATTGGCATAAGTGCTTATTTCTGTCAGTCGGTCTTTGCAATCCTTTATCACATGTTCAACCTTATGACAATGTAAACATGCCATACCTGGACTGAACCATCCTCTTGGTTTTCTAGTCCATTTTCTCATACATTTGGCAGATATATGACCATACCTTCCACATACTGTGCAATTTACCCATGTTTTATAGTCCCAAACATATGAGTTACCGACTCTTGTTGGTTTGTAGCCATTATCAGGTTCTTTTGGTTTCCATTCTTTCTTATTCTTTTTCCAATACTCCTGATATGTGTGTCCATTCATTTTGCAAGTAGGACAATACTTTTCCATGTAGGTTTCCATCTTTGGATTTGTCATCTTGGATCTGCATTCATATGCCTTGTGTCCTTGCTTGTGACATTTATAACAATTACCAATGAAAGTAGATTGTGATTGAGGAATACCTTTCATTTTGTTTCTGCAAATGTTTGAGGTGTGGCCTGGTTTTCCACAGTGATTGCATGACAACTTCTTGGTCCTTGGAGTTTTATAAATATTTCTTTGATCTTATTGATTAGATTATTCACCATTGTCAGTGTACCCTATTCTTGTGTAGTTGTTGACTCTTCTTTGACTGTCAAGGAAATCATCCATTCTTTTATTTCTATCTTAAGCTTTCTTGATCAATTCATTGTGCTGATTCTGAATACTAATGTCATGCTTTAGTTTCTCATTATCTTCCCTTAGCTCACCGATGATCTGTATTCTTTCAATGAGTTCAATATTTAATTTGTTTGCCTCTTAACTCATAAGAATAATCTGGTTGGTAATCTCATGGTGATTATCAGTAAGTCTTTGAATCTATGATTCTTTTTCTTGTAGCTTCTTTGTAATTTTCCTCCTATCATCAATAGCCAATGTTCTCTCTGATTCAACTTTTCTTGAATCATTCATGACATCAATCATTTTTACCATTTGAGTCTCTTGACCGATTTGCAGCATCTTGATTTTCTTTGTCAAATGTAGATTGACTTCTTGTAGACTTTTGATCTCTTCTACTAATGTGTCTGAAGCTTTTCTTGTTGATGATTCAACATAGTTGAAGTAATATAGGATCTCCTCTTCTTGATAATCTTTTTCATAAAGCCTAGTTGTCATGATATTTCTTTCATCAAGCAACTTTCTCATGCTTACTCTCGCCTCTTTATATTGCTCATAATAAATCTGAATTTGCAATTGCTCATTCTCAATAGTCTTGTCTAGTCTGTACTTTTCCATTACGTTGATCTTTTCTCTTAAGTATTTAAGCTTTTCAAGAAAGAGATTTAGCTCTGATACCAATTGTTGGAATTATTGGAATGATGTACTGAGAGGGGAGGGGTGAATCAGTACCTCTAAAACTTTTTATGTGTTTGGCCCATTAACCTTTGTGTCATCAGATTTGTATATTCCTATCTATCTGTTCATCTTTCTATATGTATGTGAAATCATAATATAATTTCTTTACATGTGTAAACATTCAAGAAACATATATGAAAGTAAATAACACAACACATGATATGATATCGCAGAAAACTCCTGTTAGGAAGTAAAAAATGCGGTGGGGATGTCTACCCACAAAACTTCACTAACTACAGATAAGAAGGGAGCCGGTAAAGGCTTACAATTGATCACTTATGATGATCTATCCTGTTAGGAGTATTAGAGTGGATACCTGTTAAGATCTACTTTGTTTGAAGCTTTAGCAACACTGTTAAGTGTGCACTCTATTAAGAGATTTATCAAAGAATTGTTAAGTCCACCTTCTACAAAAGGATTTTAGTTGTGATGCACTTGTTAGAATGCAACTACAATATAAATGTTGATCTGATAGTGACTGCAATCTCTAATTGCTGATAACAAATCTTGTAAAGCTTACAATGTAAATGTAATCACCTTGAGTGATTGAGTGATACCTTGCCTCTGCTCATCGGTAGCCTGTTTGTGTTCTTGATAACTGATGTGATCTATTTCTAAACTTTTCTTGAATTCTCCTCTACTATTTAGATGTTCTCCATGGCTACTATCATTTTCAACTGATTACAAGTCTTTTTATTACAAATGATTGAACATCTATTTATACTAGTTTCTAGCTCTATTCTTGATTCATGCTTTTCAAATTAACTCTAGATCCAAGGTTTACAACTTGACCTTGATCTTTAGTTAGATATGTTTTAGATCCATTAGGATGCTTTAAAACATTTACAATATGCTTGCTTGAACCTCAAGTAAAGCTTTAAAAAAAATAAGAACTCTATAAATGGAATTACAATGTTTTATCTGACGTGTAAAGTCAGATCCACTTTTTGCAGGTTTTGTAACTGATTGTCGGTTCTGATGGTCGAGTTGCTCTGTCAGTTTTGTCATTTTTTTGCTCTGTCGATGTACCTTATTTGAACTGTTCATCGGGTATGCCTTTTCCTCTCTATCGGCGATGTTCTCAAAATTGTATCATCGGTAATGCTTATCGTCGGTTTGACTCTTATTAATGTTCGTCAGGCAATTCTATACTTAGCATTTTTCATGATAGATATTTTCATCTTGTCAGGTGTGCTTGTTGTCCATCGTTTATGCCTATACCGATGAGTTTTATCATGTTTATCCCTTTAAGTATACTAATGGCAAAACTTAATGTCATCAAGGTGAGACAAAAGTTCTTAGAAGAAGCATTCGACTAATGGATATGTCTTCATGTATTATAAATGTAACTTTATGGGGTCCAATCACTCAGAAAGAAGGTACACAGATCCAAGAATTATACCATTTAGATAATGTTGTTTTTCTTGCAATTAAAACTGGTTGAGTCATAGAGTATAATGGAAAGGTGATAAGAACTCTAGCTATTACCCACCTCTTTATAGACCCGAACATAGACGAGATAGAAAAACTAAAATTATTGTTTTAACATAATGGTAATAACATCATTGCATCATCTACACAAGCTATAGATGTGCCTCTACATATAAAAATGAAAACAATTTATGATATTGAAGAACAATCTATGCATGTGACCCAACCTATTCAGTACATTGTAAAGGAAAAAATACAATACATAAAATCAAATTTAGTTTACTATCCATCTTGCCCCCTTGAGCCAAATGGTAAACAATGTAAAAGAAAGTTGTACAGAATGTTGATGAGACATGGACTTGTTCAAAGTGCAAAGATACATTTGTAGATTGCATATACACACATATATACTTCAACTGAAGCTAGAAGATCATACAAGATCACTATGGGTTGTCGCTTTTGATGAAACCACCAATATTATAGGTATGTTGGCAAAGGATTTGTATATCACTGGTACATTTGAGGTCAAATTTTGACGGCCATTTGTCAGATTTCCAATGCTCATTTGTTGGTATTTTGACACATGAGTTCGTCATCATTTTTGTGTAGGAAATTGCGACAGAAGACACATCCCTCAGTTTATTGACACCACATCATGTCAGAAACTTGCACATGACAACAGCTTTGTGATGGAATTTCCTACGGTTCATCCATCGACATTCTGACACCATGACCTATCAGAAATATACAATCTCTGTCGAAAATAAATGTTGAAAACATATCCTTTCTGACGATAGTTTCCACCTAATTCCAACAGATATACATGTCAGATATATAGCATTATTGTCAAAGTTTCTTTCAAAAAAATTCTATTTATGACACTGTAACTATCAGAATAGCGACAGTCGTGCAACATTTATTTGACAGGTTGCCCTATCAAACGTATAGCATTATTGTCGGAAGAATTGTCATAAATTATGATTCTCCAACATTTTAACTGTCAAAGGTATACCACTGCTGTCAAAAATTAATTATCAAATGTCAAAAAACTTACGGATATGCACATTAAAGATAAAATAGCTCAAGAGACCATCATAGGTTCTCTCTTTCTTCGGTCTATATTATTGACAGAATGTTTTACCTTTCATTATCTCATCAAATCTGGGGATTTGAAAGAATTTAAT
>MU225887.1:417981-428647 GCA_018584345.1 Thuja plicata
TATATATATATATATATATATATATATATATATATATATATATATATATAAAGAGAGTATGGACTTCTTGGCATCATAGTTATTATAGGAAGCACTTGCATGACCTCGTACTTTTAATTATTTATATTGTGTTTATTACATTCTATATTAATGTTTCGGAATTAAACATTAATATATAACAAATAGAGATGATAGCGAGAGAAATATAAAGATAAAGACACAAGTAGAAAGTAATAGAGATTGATTTAAAGGGGGAGATATATAGCCATAGAGAGTGATAGAGAGATGACAAGATAGAGATACATATAGAGGGAGAGATGGGAGAAGAAATATAGAGATGTAAAGATTAAAAAGTATAGGAAGGGGGCGATGGAGAGGGATGGTTGGATAGAGATATAGATGAATATAAAGTGGGAAGATGGGGAAAAACAGATAGACAGGAAGAGAGACATGGAGAGGAGAGAGAGGGGGGAGAGTGCAGATGGAAGATGTATATATATATATATATATAGAGAGAGAGAGAGAGAGAGAGAGAGAGAGAGAGAGAGATGGAAGAAAAAAATATAGAGATGTAAATATTAAAAGGTATAAGAAGGGGTGATGGAGAGAGATGATTGGATAGAGATATAGATGAATATAAAGTGGGAGGATGAGGAAAAACAAATAAAGAGTTAGAGATAGATCGAGAGGTAAAGATAGAAAGAGATCTAGGGAGATATATAGGGACACATAAAAAGGGAGAGATAGAGACGAAGAGTTATATATATATATATGTGGTGAGATATATTCATACAAAGATAAGGAGATTTAGAGATGATGAGGAGTGACAAACAAAGGGACAAATACTTAAATGACCTTTTCATAATACTAAAACTTTCCCATTGCACACTAAGGTGTCATTGCTAATATTTATTGTAGACATTAAAGTTTGTCTCATTTAACACTTGTTTCCATTGATAAGCACATTGAACCAATGGTGCAGGTCGGGGTTCGCAATCCGGCAGTAGAGAAGAGGCGCGATGCAAGATGGGGGCAAGAGCAGAGGCGCGATGCAAGATGGGGGCAAGAGCAGAGGCACGAATCTGCGGGAGCAGACATACGGCGCGATCATGACCGGGCAGAAAGATGGGGAGATGAGATGGAGAGAGAATTCCCCATGCACGCGCTCAGAAATAAGCTCTCCAATGTATGGAAAGCGTATGGGAAGCATGCAATGGAAGAACAACACAGGCCGCAATGGGTCCTCGATTCCGGAAGATGGGTCGACAAAACACGACAGATTGATTCTTACCAGCGGAACTGTCGTCCAGCATGGCAATATAGAGATAAGGGGCATCCTAGGCATGGCAAAAAATGATTCGCCAGAAGAAACCCTAGACGCAGATGGTTTAAGCTGAATGGGTCGAATGCGGATACATGCAAATCCTAGAGCAGAAGTTAAAAACCCCTACTCCAACGGAAGACCCTCAGAACCGCGAAGACATTCCAGCCAAATCGGCGAATTCAAGCCGCGTCCCAATCAAACTTAGACGAGCATATAAAAAAATCAATCGATAAGAATATGGATACGGGCATCATTGTAAAATCGGAGGGAGGAGACATCGACTCGGGTAAACTAAGAGATGGACTGAAGGCGAATTGGGGTGATGACTTTGATCTTCACAAACTGCCCAATAACTTCTTTCTGGTTTATGCACCCACATCAGCAAAGAGGGATATTATACTTCGGAAAGGATGCCATGCCATTGACGGTTACACCCTCCTCATGGATAGATGGGTTCCAAATTTCAATCCCTGGAAATTCGAATTTAGCAAGAACCCTATTTGGATCAGATTATGATTATTTCTGATTATATGAACTGCCAGCCGAATACTGGGATAGAGAAGTTCTCAAGGAAATAGCCAAAGGACTGGGGGAAGTGCGGGAACTTGAGGGCATTGTCGCTGATGAAAAATGGGTGACTATGCCAGATTATGTATAAAGATATCTCCCTTTGAGAAAATCCCAGGAGAAATTGAAATTCAATCAGAATGGGCATCCTGGATACAAAGAATTTGCCAGGAAAAATCTTCACAGCCTCGGGTGGTCAATATGGAGGCAGGGGATATTCCACTAAAGTAAACAGCTAATACTGCGGCTTCAAGAGAACCATAGATAACAATGGATTCCTTGCATAATGACCCTACTCTAGAAACAAAGAATATGTCATCCTCTCTAGCACATGCTTTTAAGGAGAACGCTATTGTCCAATACCAGCCTACAATGTGTGGAATCACCGATGGGGTTGATGCACAATTTGGAACTATTGGAGAAGATGATCAGGTCAACATGGATCAACCAAGTACAAAGGAGCCACATATTAATGAGGAAGCACCTATTGTACAGAAAGGGGACTCTGATGGAGAAGATATGTTGGACGCAGTAGATACAAGTAATTCGGAAACATAGGAGGAAGAGGATTCCGAGATAGAAAAGAATATACCTACAGTGCAATTGGGCATTGAACAGACTATGTCTGGACGCAGCAAACCAACCTTCACAGCTCCCAAGAAGAGAGGTTGTAAAACCAATGCAAATAAGCTACTAATGGCCCCTAGCAAATCGCATCTCATCCAACGCCAGATTGATCAGAGTAGGGCAGATATTGTAATGATTCAAGAAACTAAGTGGGATAAGGAGGGGGAAAAGAGATTGCAAGGGTGGAAAAGATGGGATGGTTTGTGCGAAGAAGCTAAAGGGAATCAATTATAGTACTGAACATTTGGACATATTCCAAGTCATAATATTATGTTGTGAAAACAACGTGGAGGCTCTATGAGCAATGTGCAGAACTGCAAAATATAAGGACTGACCGCGATTTTGAGATGTTGAACTGTGACAATAACCAAAATATGAAACTTGTGGTGGAAACAA
The DNA here is from genome assembly GCA_018584345.1 of Thuja plicata. Taxonomy (NCBI): domain Eukaryota; kingdom Viridiplantae; phylum Streptophyta; class Pinopsida; order Cupressales; family Cupressaceae; genus Thuja; species Thuja plicata. The sequence continues at coordinate 420,896 of MU225887.1, forward strand.
AATGAATGTGACAGTGTCGTGGTTTAAATATTTTATTAGTGAAGCCATCATTAAGGTTCAAATTTCTATTGGGCTACTGTGTTGGCAAGCCTTATACCTTTGGTGGACCATTCAGCTTGCAGATTTGATCAAATGAAGTGTGGGGATGAAGTCCTCTGTTTGTGGTCTCACTGATTCAAAAAAACATTTCATGTGAAGCTAGAAGGCATGCCATACCAAAACATTAAAAAATATAAATGTGACAGTAGCAAAAAGAAACAAATATTTTATAGAAAAAAAAAAAAAAATGCAAGATTGCTTGACCCATGAGATATTTCTGCTTTAGACACGCACTTAATCCTTCCCTGAAAATTTGAAATTACTCCAGACTGACTTATGAAATCTTGCTGTGCAAGTTTGAAATCCATAATCAGTTTTTTTTACCACTTGGTTGTTGGGTATTTGTTAGATAATCAACTATTGTCCAACCTGTTCATGAATTCAAGGAAAGGACCATAGTGTGATGATTTAAAAGCAGATCTATTACTTTAATACTCAATGCGGTGTACAATACCCATACAATTTTTTTGTAAGATTATTTGTCATTGTCTGTGTTGCTTTTGAGGTCAATGTATTCCCCTAACAAAGACATGCATAAATATTTTCAGGCAAGACTACATCTTCCTGGAATCAAATCTCTACTTGTGCATGACACTTCTGGAATAAAATTCCTCTAAAACTATACAGAAGTCAATTCTAAATGAAGCACAGTTCCATTCATACATAATCACGTTTCAAGAACTCAATATACATAATGGAACCCATTTATCCACTGATGATGGAACATACACATACTTATCTAATAGAAATGAAAATTAACTTATCAGGAGAAACTAACTACTTCAATGTTCCAACAGAATATAATGTTGAAAGATCTTTCTCAATGTTAGGAAAGTTGCCCTTTCTTCTGAATTTTCTATTTCCAGCTTTCATTTGACATGAAGTTGAACAAAGGGGAGCTTGATTTCCATTGTGGAGATTGAAGTTGACGAAGGTTGCTGTACCGTTCCCACCAACTCATGAAGCTACTCTGCTCCACGAAAACCTCTGCAGAAATACTTTTGTCTCTGATAATACCCCAAACATAATTTTCAAACTCTTGGCTTTCTTGTAGTAAGGTATTTATGACTTGATGTTGGTTTTGCTCTCTCTGGATAAGTGCCAATGATTGACAAGCATCTTCTAAATGAGCCCAAAAACAGGAGTCCATGGTTAAGGATGCAAATTTTGTGCGATCCTTCTTGTCTCTTCCAATGCGAGTTTGTTCTTTATCTTTCATCCATTTCTCCAGAACCAAGTGACGGTGGGGTCTCACTGAAAGATAGCTTTTGTTATCCTTCCGTGTACGATAGTAGTATGCAATGTCCAGAGGCTCTACAAGTCTCCTGTATGCAGTTCCAGCATTGATCCATTTATTTTGGCACCGGAAGTCACTGGGCAATTCATGCTTCTCCTCCAGCTCAACAATTTCATCCCAGAATGTTTCTAACTTTAATCTAGCCAAATTTACATGAAACTCTGGCTTTTCACCCTGCTGTTTGAAAGAATCATAGTAGCCAGAGCCATTCTTACAACGCCCTTTGTACCATTCCACCTCTGCCATGTGACTCTGGCTTTTGCTCAAGTTGTTATTTAATTTCTCAATCTTCATATCTTGATCAATTTTCATCTCTCTGGCTTTTTTGAGAGCAAGTGATGCATGAGGGTTCTGCTTAAAACAAAAAAAAACTATCAATCTCTTTATATAAACAAAGGAAAACAACATTAAGAGAAAAAATATGCAGAGAACGAAGAAGCCACCACAGCTATTGAAATAAATGCTAAACAGGAACAACTAATAAATGCTGTTAGCAAAGATTGGGAGGATAGCCCAAGTCTACAGAAAATAGTAAGTACAATCTATTGATCTGTGTGCGGCATATACACATCATTTTGATTTTAAGACAGATTAAGTACAGCCCAAACTTATTAAGTGTCAAGATTCAAAGCATAGCTTGGAGGAAACTATTGATAAATAAGTCTGGCAGGTTGCTTAAAGATTACACAAAACAACTGGGGACTGGAGACTCGGGGATTCGCTGGTTCTAGTCTAGGTAAAACATCAATAATATCAGACTTGAGGAAGGCGGACCTTGCCAATACCTGCTCATGGTACCTTGTATCCTTTCTTTATCTTGCCTTGAATCTAAATCTTTACATGGACTGACCTGAAATTAAGACTTTCTTTAGCTTGCCTTAAATCTAAATCTTTACATGGACTGACCTGGAATTAAGGTAATTCTTGTTTTTTTTTTTGCTTCATATTGCATATGCTTTGAAGTTTTGCCTATTTTGAATTACAAATGATCACTTGGCAAAATATCTAGTAATATGAAATATGTTTTGCGCTTGCAGAGCATGAAGCTATGATACATACAAAAGAAAGCGGAATTATGAGATTTACCTGAGCCCCAACACCCATTGCTTCCAATTCCAGCGCTATTCCCATGTCAAAGGAATCCGCAGGAAAGTTGGCAACTGAAATTGTGTTTAGCAAGTTTTTGGTGATATCTTCCAACATATGGCTATAACCTGTGTGATCTGAAGCACAGGTGTCTGCAAGTTGATCAAAAGGCATTCCTTGAATGGTGAAGTGCAGCATCTTCAGGACAGCTTCAGAGTCATCAATACAAGCTGCACCTTGGGTTGAACAAAATATATAAGTACCAAAGGGTCTATATGGACTTCTCAGACCAGACTCTCCTTGGTAATTATTTGCTATTGTAGATGTGTACTGCAGGACTTTCTCAAGAAGAGTTTGGCAAGCCTCTGGTATAGAAAGATGTGTTACAGTAACATAGTCAATGCCCATTATGCTCCCCCAGTGAGGCACAATTGCATTCAAAGGTTTGGCAATTGATTCAAATGGTGCCAGGAGCATCCTGGGAACAATATCATACTTGGAGACAACATGACAAAATTTTCCTGTCCAATCTTCACGCCCAATTGCCTCCCCAAGTACAGAATTCCCCACCAACGGAGAACCAAATGTAATGCAAAAATAAGATATATTTCTTGCCTTCTTTTGCAGAAACCAGAGAGTGGCCAGGGTTGCAACTGCACCTCCCATGGAATGGCCAGCAAATATAATGGCTTGTGCCTTTAAACCTTGCATCTGATAGAACAAACAAATAAACGGTATTAATTATATTTGCAGACTTAAATCTCTACTAAATGAAGACAGACTGGTGTGCAATCTGGTTGTCAACAATGCTAGATTTTAGTTCAGTGAATGCGATTGAGTGGTTAAGCTGCAACGCAAACATGATGAAGAACCCATTTCATATATTTCATATTAGTATATAAATTGCAGGGAACAATCTCACAATTTAATTTTGCTGCCACAATAAAGCAGTCCAAATGAATGAAGGGATTTTAATGGCATCTACTCGACCAAGTGGTGTAAGGGACCAAAAGAAAGATTTGAGGAATCTACTGTAAATGATTATTGACTAAACCAAAATAAAATATTGCTTTATATTCTTTAAGATGTATGTAGGGGAGAGTATCCAGTGTTGAGCACCATAACATTGTGCTCATCAAAATCCTATATGGAAATTTCAAATCATGTTCAATTTTTTACAGCGGCTTACTTGCTAAGTCCCCTGCTTATAACTAAGGTTTCAAGGGCCACATCAGCATCCTTTGCCAAGGTGTCCAAAAAGGCCAAAAAAAAGTGACACCGGTACTAGTGCAGTAAGTCACGTTTTATCGTATGCTGATGTGGCATCACATGATTTGTTGCCTTTTAGATCTAAAGAATACATTTCATTCAATTATGGGTTGTCATCATCAACACTAACAACTTTAAAGTCACAGCTATTGGTACAATATTGTCAAACATATTGAAAACTGAATCAACAAATATTATTGCAACTATTATGACTACTGTGTCCTCTTCACTATATAGAACTGAAAATATGCAAGTATTGAAAGCAGAACATACTACTGACATATAAGCATTAGAACACAACAAAACAAAATATTGCTTTAAATTCCCTAAGATGTATGTATATAACAACAATTTGGAGCACTGGAGCATACAAATATTGTGGGCTCATTCCACCAGGGTTTAAACCTGGATGTTCTGCATTTTGATGCATGTCTCAACAGCCCATTCACAATAAAATTTGGCTCGCTTTACTTGCAATTGTATTTAAAAAGGGGAATTTTCTTTCCTTATCCTTACTAACAAATACTTCTCGTTTAGGGGAAAGAATTTCTAAGTTATTACATGTGCTAAATGCCTCTGTCAAATTAAAAAACTTATGATTGCATTGTTTTTCTGGATTGAAATATCTTAGTTGATGATTACAGGAGAATTGCATTTGGGGAAAGCAATTACAGGGACTCCAAATCACAGAGCAATAATTTAATAAGGAACAAAAAGGCATTTACCTTGGCTTTGAAATCTGAACATTCCAGAATACGCAGGAATCGGTTGAAGGCTCCCTTGTGAACAAGAGCCGGCTTATCATCATCACCCTTGAGACAGGCAGAGAAGATTTTCTCATTCTGGATATTGTATTCTCCATATTTACTGTCTGTGACTATGAAATCTTCTGTAGAAAATGAAGGAAAGGTCACATATGCTACACCTTCATCTTCTTTCAGAGAAAACTCGACGTCATTTCTACAAACATTACAGATCTCCTCCCACGATTTGTGCAGAATCCCGCAGGATGTAATCGAAGATGCTAGTTCCTGACCAACACTGAACCTATAACAACAATGCCTCAAATTAGCATCCACCTGGGCATCATAAAAATCAATTCCTGACCCATTCAATCCACTTAGATTACGGAAAGAACGTTATTCTGCCAAAACCCACTTAAATTTTCAGAAAGAAGGTTCAGATTTCTACCCTCTTTTGAGTACCCACTATCAATTCTAATTGTTTTTCTACCAAGCTCGTCTCTAAATTCCATAACATAGTTTACAGAGGCCTACCAATCCCTTTAACTCTCAAATAATTGCAGAAATTCATCATACTTACCGTGGCGTGGGCTGCAAATCTAAACCCATAGTTTGAAAATTGCTGCTTGCTTGACTTGTGATCTCCTCTGAGAAATGGTATTTTTGAATAGGTCGATCTTTGTGTTTATAGGAAAGATGTAAGGAACATCTACGAAAGAGCGCGTGGAGAAATGCTCAAACACAGAAAAAAGGAGTTAAGAACAGGGAAATTCCTACGCAACATCTAGGTAAGAAGCAAGGAAGGAGCAGAGAAGATGGTAATGTCACTGTCATGCCAGTCACTTTACCGTATAAATTGTCAATATTATTTTGGAATTCTTTTACTGGTCAACAAATCTGCCCTTTAATTATGGGATAACTTGTGATTATTAGAAGAGCGTGTAGATTTAAAGAGGGCAAAAAGCTTTGGAATATATTAATTAAAAAATTAATTAATATTAATTAATAATGTGATCCCTCTCATGTGGATATAAAATTATTTTAGATAAAGTCTTATGGTTTGATTTGTTCCAACCATCTAACAAAGTATGTCCTCAATTATTCCCCACAACAAGTGGGTTTTTGTTTCATGCACACTATAGAACTAGTCTCAAATTCTTATTTAATGACTTTAATGTTTTTTTTTTTTAATGCACATTATAGAACTAGTTTCAAATTCATATTTAATGATTTTATTTTATTATTATTATTATTTTTTTTTTTATTTTTTTTGCTTATTAGTGGTACTCAACTTGATATATTTATACAATGATTCATTATATCTTAATATTTAAAATATCAATTTATGCAACTAAAGAACATTTAAAAACCGTAAGAATTAAGGAATATTCATACCTAGTAAAGATTTAATTAGAAAACTAATAAAAAATGCATTTGCATTACAAATTGTGTGTGTGATTTTTGTACCTGGCTAAGAAAGACACAACACTTCAATAGATCATTGCATTAGCTAAAAAGGGGTTAAATGAGCATATAAAACCACTAATATCGACCTATTGCTTTCTAACTAAGAAGGGTGTGATTAATAACATAATAGCCCTCAGATTATGCTACTATCAGTGATATATACGACTTAGCATGAAAGATTTGAATTAAAACAAGTTATTTAATCATTAAACAATGCATTCTAGCTCTAAAAATAGAGATAATAACAATGCCTAAACATGAAATATGAAATGAAACATGAATCTAGATGAATCCTAGCAACATAACAATGCATTTTCAATATGAGATGAAGGCTTATTTGCTCTCAAAAATGTCTTCTATTTATAGAAGAATGAGGAGAGAGAGGGGAGACAAGGTGCATTAATGAGTTGAAAAATCTCATTAATTGTGTGTAAGAGCAATAAATGCCAAAGGCATTCAATAGGCATGGTGGAGACATGGGCTTAAGGAATCTACATTAATGAGGCATTAAGGAGAGTCTTAAAGAAGCATGTGAAGGGTGTAAAAGGGTGGCTTGAGAAAGTGGACTTGAGGGAAGGAATCTTGAGATTTCTTGATTTTCTCAAGTGGGTGGAGTTGTTAATCATTCCTTAATGAAATGTGACAACATTAGGAGGTGGGTTAGGATAGAATTAAGATTAGAATTAGATTAGCATGGGGTGAATAGGTTGGGATGGTTTAGAACTCAGGGTAGAAGTGGTTGAGATAGGTTAGGTTAGGGTTTAGAGGAATATAAATGAAATGAATTAAATTTATTTAATTCATTCAAAAATAGGATATCAATTAATGTCTCCATTGACATCCGAATTAGTGAATTAGGACATGCGAGTTTGATCAGCATTAGCAGAACCGAATTTAGGAATTCGGCAAGTCAAATTCGGCCATCCAAATTATACAGATCGAGCATCATACTCGGAGCTACTACCAAGTCTGAATGAGAATAGATCGTGTTTTATATCAAGTCTGCTACAGGCAGATACTTCAAAGGACAAATCGCATACACCATATTCAGCACATTTGTCTGATATGAGTAGCATCCATTAGGACAGATCAGAGGTCTGATCTTTACTCTGCAAATTGTCTGTCATGAAAGAAATCTTTAATCTTTGCGTGTCCATGGCGGTTGCATACTGTTCTTAATCGATTACAGACCTAAAGGGACGAAAATCAGAATTGAAGGCGAATTTGCACTAAGGTAAATTTCCAGCAGAAGACAATCAGATTTAAAGGCGATTTATGCCCTAATTAAGAGCGAATTATATCAGATAATTTTTCAGGGAAGTGAGCCCAAACAATAGCGAGCAACTCATAAAGAAAACAAGGATCATCGAACATAGCAGGCCATCTGCGAAATTATCTAGGGCATCAACGAAAGTGTAAAGGCAGCGAATTCATTAGGAAGCTGCGAGTTTTCTGATTAAAGTGTAGAGACCTCTCTGCCCTAACAACAGTACATCAAGGGCTGAAATCTGAACAATATCAGTAGAGTCTAAGATATATAAGTAGACATTGCGACCTGATATTGTAAGGTGCAGATTGGGAGCAGTCAACAACAGATCATAAGGCACATAGTGCTGGTCTATGTCACCATAGATCTCCAACTCGGGTCACATCTGGAGGTTCAAATCTAAAGACTTCTTGGACAGACATCAAGTGTTATAATTTGGAAATTATCCTCTTGGATACAGCATAAAAGTGATTGATAGAAAATATTCTGCTTTGATCATATGCGATATGCGAACTTTTCATCTG
>MU225887.1:436812-454644 GCA_018584345.1 Thuja plicata
TTTAAAAGATTAATGAATATCTGTGTTCACTATCATGGAGGTATGCCTCCTTTAATCTGTATTAAAGAGGGAATGCCCTCTTCGACTCCATCAAGTGGAGCTTTGTAATCCTACGCTTGTAGGAACTTTAAACTTGATATATTATTTCTGGACTAAAGTCCCAGGCCAGACTGGAGGTTTTCTTCCCCGTTCTTTCCTACCAGTGCCCGCACGAACGGAGAAAAATGTAAAAAGATAAATTTTAAATAAATAAAATCAAGGCTTTGGCCGTTTACTGATCAAAAAAAAAAAATAGGATATCAATTATTTAAACAATTAATTGCTTTTTAATAATCAATATGACTATAGCCAATTTAATTAAATTAATTAGGCTAAGGGAATGAGTTTATTTGCAAGTGAGCAATTGATTTATGGATTTATTTAATTCCTTTATAATTAAATACTATAGCCATATTTGAATTTAATTTAATTGGTTTGAATTGATTTGAATTGTATGGCTATAGTAGTTAGTATAATTCAGTAATAAAAATCACCTAAGACATTAAATTTGATTTAAAATGAATTATGCCAAAGTAACATTGTCATGACATAATTGGGGGTATGATCACATTTAGGGAAAATAGGGTCTATAGTCGGAACAAACCAAATCCAGGTGGTTACATTTGCCCCTCTTTGAATTGATGTGCGAGCAGCGCATTGATTCAAAGAAAGTTTTTGATTTTGAATTCAGAAAGATTGAGAATTCCGTTCTTGGTTGTCAAAGGAAATGTTGGTGAGATCAGTCTTGTACTTGATCGAACTAAACTGGTAGAATTGACTTTGAACTTGGTTGTCGTCCAAAGATTGATAATATTGATTCTGAACTTGGTTGTCGTTCAAAAGTCAGTAAGAAGCTACCATGAGCTTAATAAGAATCTTTTAAAATGAGGAAACACAAGATATCATGCTTATGAGAATCAAAACTTTCTATCCAACAGTCCTAACTTAGTCAAGAAAATTGTCATGCCCCTAGTTTGTTTGATAACGAAGTCATTTTTAATGTTGTTTCGAGCAAAAATTTGATTGATGATAGTGTGATCATGCCCCCTCGGGAATGAAATCAAAGGAAAAAGAATGAAATCCCTTTGTTGAAATGATGTATCACTTGCATGGAATGGTTAGATTAAGAAAGAATAGAGTAGAATAAGTGAAAAAGAGAGGGTGTTTTAAAAATAAACACACGGTAACCAAGTTAATGACGTGAAAATGTGAGTGGTGAGACTGATAAAATGATGTCAGATCAAAATGTATGATAAAATGTGCATTTTGACATTTTTTTCAAAGCAATTCCTCATTTTCAGGAGTTGTCACAAAAATGTTGTTGTGCTGCATAAAACACCCTAGGCACCTTCGATTTGGTTCCTGATTGATCAAAAGAAGAACATAAATGGAGTTTCAGTTGCCTGGGAGGAGTTTCAGAAATCCTAAATAGCTCAAAAGACCAATATGAGCCTCAAAAATTACCATTTTACTATTCATTGTCATTTTTATCCATAGTAATTCTGAGAGCTCTACAGAGAAGATGGTGGTCCCTGTGAGGAAGCATCATTTCGAGATGAGCCGTCAACACTAGCGCCCGACCAACTACCCACCTCCGATAAGTGCTCATAAAACTACCTCATAAATTTTGCAAATTCAAATTTTACACATTTTTATAGCTCTTATAGCCTATTGAATTTTGGGTCGCATCCAGGATTCTGGATCGCACCTTGTCAAACCCATGTCGCATCTGGTATTTCCTGGATCGTATCCAGTTTTTCCAGATTTCTGCATCACATCCAGATTTTCCTGGATCACATCCCATTTGTTTTTTTTTGCCTTTATTTTGAGTTTAAACTTGGTGTTGCATCATACCCTTTCCATTGAGGATCGTACCCTGCATTTGGGGTCGCATCCTGTATTTTGAGAATTGTACCCTGTGGTCTCAATCGCATCCTATTTTTCTAGGATCGTATCCAGTAAAAGAGATCACATCATGTCTGTCCAGGATCGCATCTTGTTAGTAGACTTAGGATTTTATCCATTTCAACCTGTTCGCTTGTCACAGACCTTGAATTATTTAGCTGATTTAGGAGTCTGCATCATTTTTGTAGATAGGACACTGATTTATCTTTGCTTTTGTCAAAATAGGCCTAGTTTGAGGTAGTCACATTTCGTGGCACATATCCAACACATGTGATGGCCTTGTCTGGACTACTCTCGGATGATGAGAAAGCGAAAGTCATCCGTTGTGGATTACAGTCTCTGATAGGTTTACCTAAAATAGGGGTAAATCGAGGGTTGTTGACTGCTCTTGTCGAGAGATGGCACTTAGAGCACAACACCTTCCATCTCCTGACTGGGGAGATGATAGTTACTCCAAAGGATGTATGGTGCATACTGTGTGTGCCTATGATTGGGTATGAGGTATGTTTTGAGGCGACATCTGACGTGGCTATTGGTGCTTCTCGATGATACTTCCAGGATGATACCATCGATCATAGATACCTCTCATGGGACTACATGGTCGACCATTATGATTGATTATCTATGTACTTAGCAGGTTTGATTGGCATAATTCTTATGCCAGATAGAGGACAACATGGGTTCCTCATAGGATGGGTGGATATGTTAGAGAAGATGGTTGTGCAGAGACGGAGATTTGCATGGGGGAGTTGTATCTTAGCTCATATGTACCATGAGCTGCATGAGATTGTGTACCATTATACCTGTAGTATAACTGTGGGTATCTTGATTCTTCAGATCTGGGCCTGGGAGCACAACCCTGTTACACGGTTGATTGTAGATAGACAGAGAGCACCCGAGAAGGCCTATGTATATATGTATGCAGGTCTTCTTCAGCAGCCCCATCTGGGCAAGGTCGAGTATTGGCGTTGAATTTTTGATGATATGACAGAGATCATTTGGCGGCCATATTTATTTCAGAGAAGATACCTCATCAGGAGGATGAGATACATTGTAGAGCGATTTGTTCATACCTGAGTCATGAGACAGTAGGACTGAGTTCAGGGTAGGACACTGGACATTACCGTATATGCCCGGATCTGAGATGAGACACAGTTATGGGGAGCTGAGTTGGTATATGAGACCACTCATCAGGAGATCAGAGACCTAGTCGGTGTAGATTAGGATCTCCACCTAGATGTTGCAGATGCAGGGTGCTCGGATGGGTACACAACAAAGATGCTCTAGCATCCCTTTCCTCGTTTCACAATGCTGGAGGAGATTATTCCTCACATAGATAAGCCATTAGATTATGATTTAGAGGACCATCCTATCAGAGGGAGAGGAGGATGATGGTGGAGATGATAGGGGTGGTGGTGCCATGGGTAGCCACGCAGGTAGTGCTAGTGGGAGCGGAGAGGGTCGGCACACCTGATTCAGATTTGTGGCTCTGAGGATAGATCTAGGTCCATTACTCACAGGAGATCAACAGAGGAAGCAAAGGCAGAGGAAACCTGACAAAGTATAGGATAGATCACAGTATAGGCCTTCTGATTCAGGTAGGGGATCTGGCAGAGATGGTGATGCTATTTCACATTGTGACCAGGAGAGAGAAGCTGAGGGCACAAATCACAGCTCTAGAGGCGAGAGCCACAACAGCAGAGTCTAGGCTTGCCATATCAGATGCCTTGCTTGTAGATAGGGACAGGCAGATGGAGAGACTTCAAGAAGAGAGAGACATACAGGCCCACATAGCCACACATTAGGGATAGAGGGCCACATACTACTATGCTCTTTATCATGCGGCAGTGTCGGAGGGGTAGAGAGCGGTATCATTTTCATGGTTGGCCAAGCAGTCAGAGGGGGCCATGCCTCCTCCACCTCCATTTGTACCTCCTCCTCCTCCTCCAGATCAGGGAGAGGGGGAAGCCAGAGCTGAGATAGTTTGTCTTATGTTGTATATCTGAGTTTATATTGTATATCTGGATCCTTCTGAGATCCTCTTTTTGTACATGACACATACACACACATATATATCTGATTCATTCTGACTCCTGGATATGTTGATACTCTTCATGTCATATTTTGTTTGATTTGTACCATGTTCGGACACACATATATGCAGTTTCTGATCCTAATATATCTTATGATTGTCTTCTTGCTTTGATAGAGTTATTTGTACATGTGATGATATCTTGGTCTCTTGATGAGTTAGATTTAGATGATGACATCACTTTATGCATGTGTTGAGTTATCACTGATATAAATATGTTTCAAATGATATTATGTGAATATGCAAATGTATTTTTTTTGAGCTTTTTGTATGCAATGGAGAATGTATGGATGCACTTTATGATGTAAAAAGTAAAAATGCAACACATGGATGCTTTGTTTTTGTATCATCCTACTGATTCTTTCTATGAATGCAAAATGTATGCTATGGATGTGCAACAATATATATATCAGTAATATGGATGTATGTAATTAACTTGGTTTTTAGAAGAAGAAAGATAGAAATCACTTTTGAGAACAAATTCCCAAATATTTTTATTTCCTTCAAAATGCATCATACAACCTTTAAATGTAGCTATATGCAGACTCTTAGGACTTGTCACTGATTAGCAAATATTGTAGCTTTTTATCATCATTAGGAACTTTTCAGAATGGATACCACCTGATAGTACAACCATCACTAATACCCACTAATATTTATGATAATATGAATACTATTTTTATTGGAATGTCAGAAATAGACTTAGGTATCAAGGCAGAGAAGCCAGGATAACAAAATAGTCACCTTCCTTTTATTATATCAGAATTTGTCTAAGGCAAGATATTGAACCCACAATGACCTTGAAAATTCATATCCTTGGGTACATTATGCTTTGTATACCTTAGTGAGAATCTGAATCAGAAAACAGACAAGGAAATTGTTTCAACCTCACCTTAGTTTACACATAGCAAAGATCAAGATATATGCGTCTATCCACCCATAGTGGCAGCTCTTACCATAAACATCCAAGTTAGGTGAAATATATAGGATTACTTGGAACAATCACCATACGTAGAAAACCAAGAAAATGTTATGCCCGGGCTGTCCTTGCGACTCTTTGGCTTTGCGTAGATGTCCTAGAGTAACTCGGGAGGTATAACAACACCAATTGAGAATCAATAAAAATTCATAACTACTTAGATGCCCCTAGGTAAACATCATTAGGACATAAAATAATTATAATCAAGCCAAGATCAAACTATGTTTAAGTAGTATTGAGAAATACTATTGATTCATTTTTCAAGCGCAGTAGAGATTCATCAATCAAAAAGCTAGAATTCAAACAAATATGTGTTCCATATATGTGTTTAACGTTCTTCTTGTTTGCAGTCCAATATAAGTCTTAGGAACACCATTCATGTTAGTGCAATGTTTGTGTCATCCTTGTTTTGTGAAAGTAACAGTTTAGCGCAAGTATCAAGAAGTATCGTATCACAAGACAAACCAGCTTATGACGATCTAGCAGACGCAACCTATCGATTGGAAAAGATGCCCCCAGTGCAGAATGACTTGATCCTAAGACAGAAATACAAACAAATCCCAAGCGAGGATAAGATAGTTTATTTAGGAAATGAAGTGAGCGTTTTAGCACAAGTGAAATTGTGAAGGCTCATTATCAGTGATGCTTTGATAGATGGAGTGCAAAACACAAGTGATGTCTGATTGCCAGGTTTTCACCACTTGGCAAGATCTTTTCTTTCTTTTTTTCTACCAAGATGCCTATTTTACCAGGTTGTCATCAAGGCACTTTTCTCTTTTTCAATTTTTTTGTTATTTTTTCTTTTTTGAATGTTTTTGTAGTATCAAGGCCCCTGTTTACCATGTTTTCACCAAGGCTACCCCTTTTTTAGGACTTTTTCCATTGTTTTTGGATTTCTTCAGGACCAATTTTCTGAATGTTTTTGGTATTTTGTGAGAACTTTTTGTTGTACAGGCTCTGCTAGCCAAACATCAAGCACAGAACCGCTTCAAATGTAGAGTGTTGATAGGATCTGGAAGAATGTCACCTTCAAGTGTAGCTAGTTGATAAGCTCCAGTCCCAAAATTAGCAGTGATAACATAAGGTCCTAGCCAGTTAGGTTCAAATTTTCCTTTATGCTCTCTGTTAAGCTGGTTCTTAGGATTCTCCTTTAGGATGAGATCCCCCACTTCAAATTTTTGTTGTTTGACCTTCTTATTGTACCCCTTGGACATACGTGCTTGGTACACCTTTAGATGATCAAATGCCTATTGTCTGCATTCATCTAGTAGGTCCAAATAATTCACCCTATCAATGCGGTACTACTCATCAGTAACCAGACCGTGTAAAGATATCCACAAAGATGGGATTTCAACCTCAATAGGTAGTACTGCTTCAGCGCCATAGACTAGAGAAAATGGCGTGGCTCCTGTTGGTGTTCTGATGCTTGTTTTGTAGGCCCATAGTGTTGGATTCAGTTGTAGATGCCAGTCTCTACCAGACTTACTTATAGTTCGGTGTAGGATTTTCAAAATATTTTTATTGGATACCTTAGCCTGTCCATTACCTTGAGGATAATAGATTGAGGAGCAATGTTGAGTGATATGGAACTATTCACAAAGGTCATCAATGTTATGATTTTTAAATTGGCCCCCATTGTCTATTCCAATTGAAGAGGGTATCCCATATCTACAAATAATGTAGTTTAGAATAAACATAGCCACCTATTTTCCAATGGCTTTAATTAGCGGCATGACCTCGACCCACTTCGTAAAATACCCAGTGGTTGTAATGATGAACTTGTGTCCATTTGAAGAATTGGGATATATTTGTCCAACCAAGTCAAAGGCCCATTGTTGTAATGGCCAATGTGTAATGAAAGGTATGAGTTCTTTGGAAGGAGCATGGATGAGATTTCCATGTGTTTGGAATTTATGACATGTTTTCAAGAATTGAATAGCATCTTTTTCCATGGTAGGCCAGTAATAGCCAACTTTGAGCAGTTTCTTTGCTAGTAAAAAGCCATTTGAATGCGATCCACATACACCTTCGTGGACTTCTTTTAATGTGAGCTCGGACTCTTCGAGTTCTAAACATCTAAGAAGCATACCATCGATACCTCATCGATATAAGTTATTAGTTATGAGGACATAACATGATATTGTCTTAATCAAGGCTCTTTTCTCATTTCTAGATAGATTATTAGGAACGGTTTGGTCAGTGAGATAGGCCATGACATTGGTATATCAAGATTGTTCTAGGGCATTTAAAGCACAAATTACTCAATATTCATGGGTATCAAAGGCTAGATAGGATAATTCTTCCACTAATAAGTCATAGCGGAATTGATGTTCTTCTAGTTGTAACATGGATGCCAATGTGGCCATGACATCTGCAGCCTTATTTTCTATCCTGGGTACTTGCTGGAATGTGACAAAGACAAAATATTTCTTTAGGTTATCAACTAGTTGCTTGTAAGGTGTCAACTTTTCATCATTTGTTTGGTAGTCTCCATTAACTTAATTAATAATGAGTTGAGAGTCACCATACACGTGTAACTCTACAATCTTCCATTCCATGGAAAGATTGAGTCCATTTACCAAGGCTTCATATTCAAAAATGTTGTTCGTGAATGGAAACATCAGTTTGTAAGACTTGGGTATTCTATAGCTTTGAGGATTTATGAATAGAACCCCTACTCCAGAGCCTTGTTGCGTGTAACAACCATCAAAGTACATCTTCCATGGATACTCAGTTAGATGCATGATCGTTTCATCAGAGAATTCAATCTTCAAAGGCTCATCATCCTGAAGTGGTGAATCAGCCAATTGATCTGCAAGGACCTATCCTTTAATGGCTCTCCTTTGACGTACTCAATGTAAAACTTGCTCAGAATCAGGACCCATTTCGCTAAGTGTCCTGTTAATGTTATTATGCTTAAAAGGTACTTTAGAGGATCAATCTTAGCAATGAGCCTTACTGTATGTGAGAGCATGTAGTGTCTTAATTTTTGTGATGCGAAGATGACTGCTAAGCACACTTTCTCAATAATGTTGTAATTGAGCTCATAGGAGACTAGCGTTCTACTGATATAGTAGATAGCTCTTTCTTTCTTTGTTTCATCCTCTTGTGCTAGCAATACTCCTAATGATGTAGTTGTAGCTAAAGTATAGAGGAGTAATGGTTTTCCATGAATAGGCACCATAAGAATAGGAGGAGTAGCCAGGTACCCTTTTAATTCTTTGAAGTTGGCTTCACAGTGTTCATCCCATTTGAAGGTAACCCCTTTATATAGTAATTTTGTAAAGGGTTGTGCCTTGTTGGCAAGTTATGACATGAACCTTATGATAGATTGAAGTCTCCCTTGTAGTGTCCTCATTTGACTAATGTTGCATGGAGGGGCCATCTCTAGTATAGCTTTGCCTTTTGCTGGATCTACCTCAATTCCCTTTGTTGAAACTATAAACCCTGAGAGTTTTCTCGATTGGACGCCAAAGGCACATTTCTTAGGATTGAGCCTGAGTTGGAATTGCTCCATTCGATCCAAGATCTTTCTTAGGTCATTAATATGAGTATCTCTTTCTTTGGATTTAGCCAATGTGTTTTCCATGTAGTCCTCCATGTTCTTGTGCATCATGTCATGGAATATAGTTGTCATGGATCTTTGATATGTTGCACCAGCATTCTTTAACCCAAATGGCATGATGTTCCAACAAAAGGTGCCTCATGCGCATGTAAATGCAGTTTTCTCCTGATCCTCAGGGGAAGTTTTGATTTGACTATAGCCTGAGATTCCATCCATTAATAAATACATCTGGTAGCCTATTGTGAGGTCTATGATCATGTCAATGTTAGGTAGTGGGAAGTCATCTTTCAGAAATGCTTTGTTTAAGTCTCTAAAGTCCATACAGATCCTGTTAGATATATCGGATTTAGACATGGGGACCACATTGGAGATCCATCCTGCATAGGCAATGACTCTGATAAATTTGGCTTTCAACAATTTCTCTAGCTCTGCTTTTACCAATAATGCAATATGAGGATGCATATTTTTAAGTTTTTGTTTCACGGGCTTGATCTCGGGAGCTATAGATAAGTGGTGCATGATCATATTAGGATCTAATCCAGGCATATCCATATAAGACCATGCAAATTTGATCTTCTTTTCCCTCAGGAACTCTGTAAACTATGTATTCTCTTCTTCTGACAAAGATTGTGCAAGGTGGACTATTTGAGGATTTTCAATAGTGCCCAGATTTACTGGCTGTGTTGGTTCAATCAGCACTGAAGACCTTTCTTGAAAGTGCTCAGGGAGGATATCAAGAATCCCATCTTTTGGCACCTCTGAGAGGTTTTCAAAATCATGTGCATCCTTTCTCTTTACTATTTTAGGATCTGATACTGCCACAAAGTGGTTTTCACCATTAGTCCTCTTTTTATTTTTTATTTTTCAATTTTTGACTGAGAAACTTGATATCCTCCTGTGTCATGTTCGTGCTCCTTGCATTGGTGGAAGAAGGGTAAGGTTCACAAGCATTGAGATAGCAAGCTAGGGTATAGTTATTAGGAAAGTCGAGGATAGGTGTAGGATCTATGGTAGTCCAATCAATGAGGTCTGAGTGTATCAAAGACAAGGAATCAGACTCTGGGAAGGACAACATCGCATTAGCATCAAGACCATTAACCGACATGACATGTTCTGTTAAGTTAATTTCTTCAATGTTTAGATCAATAAGAGTTAGATCATCATAAAAAGGGTCATTGTTAGTCATATTTGGATCAAAATCTAGTGACTCGTCAATAGAACTTTCATATTCATCTCTCCGTAGAAGGAGACTTCTTGCTTGTAGCCTCTGAAATTCTTCTAGACTTATGGGAACACTAGTCTCTTCATCAATGATTGGGGGAAGGAACTCTTCCTCTACTTCAGGATTATCAATGTTATTGGGAGTAGTGTTAGACTATTCACAAGGAGCTGAGGGTGCCACAAACATGTGAATTATATCTATGCCAATTTCTTCTATAGCGACAGATAGCTCATCCCATTCATAATCATGAGAGTCAATGACCTCATCATCAGATCTATTTAACTATTCAATAATGGTTATTTGATGTACCTGGTTAGCTACTTGCAGATCAAAGTGTGGTAGATCAAGAACATGTGAAACTGTGACCAATTGCCCCTAGTTAGGATGTAAATCTTGTTGTCGGGGTGTGCTTGTTGTAGCTGTTGCTATCAAGGGTATTTCTGAATCATTTGTTGTTGAGTCTCCTACCTCTTGAATGGGAGGTTGTGCTAACAAAGGGGTGCAAAGATCTTGTGGTACCTTAAAGCTGGGTACATAGAATTCTCCTTGATAGTTGGGATTTTTTGTGCCAAAGTGTAATAACCTTTCATATGACCACTACTCTAGGTCATCTGTTTCATCACTCCCTTTGTTTGAGTTTGGACTATCTTTTGAAGCAGGTTTATCAGTTTTAGTATTAAAACCCAGTCTCGTTTTGTCTCTATTATTCTGGAACTCGATGGGTATAGGCTCAATAAGCCCTCTTCCTGTGTCATTTAGAGGTTCCTTTCCTTTGTATCCCATTTGTTTGAGGAAATCATATCCCTTTCCATACTGTTCTAGGGATATCTCTACATGTTTGACCTCAGCTTCTACCAGTTCTCCTTTGTAAAGCCATTCCAAGACTGCCTATTCTTCTGTGTTATCTAAAGAAGATGTGGATGCCTTTACCATGCTAATTGCTTTGTGTACTTTTGGCTCCTTGGATGCAGTAGGTGTGAATGTGGAGGAAGGTTTTCCATAGGATCTTGGTGACACCGAAAGTTCTGTCAGTGATGGAGTTAGGTCCAGCTTGTACTCTCCCATGCCTATTTCTTCAAGTTTTAAGGTTTTTCCAAAGCTCTTCATAACCATGTCCTTGGTAGTTTTAGGAGAAATCGCATCCATAGCCTCTTTGTTATGCGAGATCATACTACATGCTTTGATATTATTACAAGTATAGTTAGCATCTGTAGGAATCATCACTTCCACCCCATTATGTGGGAGCTTTATACACTGGTGGTAAGTGGGTGGCACAACTTGCATTTCATGAATCCACGGTCTTCCCAATAGTATATTGTAGGCCAGGGGTAGATCTAGAACTTGACATATGACATTCCTCTCAATTGTTCTGACCTTGATAGGCAAAACAATAAGTCTTTTAGAGGATCTTTCTTCCTCATCATAAGCTTTGATAGTTATTTTTCTTCTGGAATATATTATTTGTTCTAAGAGACCTAGTTTCTTGATCAGATTAAGTGTATAGATATTCAATCTTGCGCCTCCATCTATCAACACACATCTAACATGAGATTTATGAATGAGGACTTTGATATGGAGGGGTTGATTATGTGGATGTGTCAATGACTTATCATCCTCTTCAGAAAAGGAGAGGTAATGTGGCACTGAGATGTGATTGACCATCACTTGGAATTTGTCTATACCAATATCCTTTGGGATGTTAGCAGCATGTAGAGCTTTTTCTAGGATTTCCCTTTGTACTATGGATATTTTGAGAAACTCAAAAATGAAAATTTTGGCAGAGGTTCGTTGCAATTGGTCTACCAAGTCATACTTTTCTCCAGGAATAGTAACCATGTGTTTTTCTATTGGTTTAGGAATAGTAATGATAGGAAACTTGGACGTTGATGCTGGTTTTGGGGTCCTTTGATTGTGACCTATGCTTGACTCCATGTTACTACATTTGAGTGGAATGAAACACCTTTGATTGTGACCACATTGATTGATTTTGTTTTAATGTCCAACATATTGATTATATTATCATTGTTGGAATAGGTGTAGTTTACTTCATTACTCATCCCTTTAAATGTTTCTCCTTTGTTGTAATTAGGAAATGGTTTATTGAATGTTGTATGATCCTCATTGGTAGTGTGTCTGTCTACTTTAATCTTACTGCATTCAATGAGGTCTTTGATCTTACCACCGCAATTATTAGTTTTGTGTCCCTTGTTTTTGTGGAAGACACAATAGGAATTATCATCCCACCATCTTGGTTTGACCACTGGTTCCCAGGGTTTTGAATCAGGAATTGTGAGAAGCTTGTTATCCAATAGAGTTTGCAAAATGGTCTCGAGAGGTTCTCCCAAAGGAGTAAATGTTCTCTGAGGTTTTTAAGTCCATGACCATCCTTTACCATTATCATTGTTTGCTTTGGGTATGGGGGTCGTGACCTTGGCGTCTTTGCTTTCCTGCATGTTGTTAGTTAGATTGAACACTTCAGGTTTAGGGTTAATGTTAGAGGCGTCAGCTACTCCGTCATTGACAACATTCTTGTTTTGCTTCCACCATGTAGGCTTGGAGTTGGAGTTGTTGGTTTTGTTTTCATTTTGAAGGGTGATCTCCCCCCTTTTGACCATGACTTCCTCAATACAGAGGGCATTCTTAATAATTCTTTCAAAGCTTGGTGAGTCTTGCATTTGTAATGCGCAGTTCAATTTAGGCATCAGGTTATTAACAAAGATTTCCATCTTCTCTGATTCAGGAATGGCCCTTGAATATCGTGCAAAGATTTTCCTCCATCTTTGTACGAAGTGTGTAAATGATTCACCAGTCTTCTATTTAGTATTACACAGATCCATCATGGTTACATCATGTTGTATGTTATAGGAGTAATGTTGGATAAAGCATTGAATTAGCTCCTCAAATGTTTTGAACTTAGGGTTCATCTTTGAGAACCACTCCATGGCATTACCTCCTAGACTTCCTAGAAATAGACTCATGAGGTATGTAGGTTCGTGCATGTATTCTATGCTTAGAGCATAGAACTCCGTTACATGATTGTGTGGGTCAGTTTCTCCTGTGTACTTGTCATACTTCGGTCTTGCTATATTAGGAGGAAATGGGACCATAGTAATACTTTTATCAAAGGGGAATGGACAAATGGAGTCCAAAGAGTATGGTGATTTTGGTTTAGCCTTCTCTTGTTTGAGATTTGTAAGCTCTGTTTGCATCAATGTTAGCTATTTGGCAAGAATAGATATAGGAGTCGGTACCTCATTTTCTTTGAGTTGTTCCACATCATAATCCTTAGGTAATTTGACACCTATGGATGCAAGATGGAGGAAGTATTTCTCTTTATTCTCATCAATCATCTTTTCCATTATTTTATGGAACCTCTTGCTCTGTTTGAGTTTTTCATATTCTTCTTCAGTGATTTCGTTCTCACTTTTGGACTCAAATAAAGGGTGGTCAAATGTGGGTTCTTCTTCCTCATCAGTATCTTCAGGCTTTTGGTACTTTCCATTGTTATATTCCTCAAAAGCCTCACTCCATCTGCGAGTGTCGCTATCCATTTGCGGAGAGTCTAGATTGAGTAGGGAATGACGAGATGTTTCCCCTTGAAAGTGTGGTGTTTTAGGAGGCACTTTTGATCCTTTAGAGGTGTACTTGTTGCGTCTTGTGTTAATCATGAAGTTGTGTCTTAACTTTTGTCAAATATTTCCCAAGAGTCTCAGGTAGTATCTTGAATTATTCAAGTGAGTGTGTCTAGGTGAAAGTATCATTTGAGTTTTGGTGGAAGTAAATGATTCCAGTGTCAGAGGGTTAGAATGCCTTGATAGTGAGCTGGGAGTCAAGTGTTTGTAAGAAGCGGATAGACCACATGTATTGATACAAATTATGAGAAACTGACAGGACATACAAGGTGGACGTCTGAAAAAGTTTTTGATTTAATGATAGGGAAATCATAAAAGACAACAGGGACAGACTAAAAAGATAAAAGGGTATCCAAATCAACTAAGAATTTCTAATAAATTATCTTGCAAGTGCCCACTATCCTTGATGTGAGCTCCTAGATGCGATCCTAGAAAGACTAGATGCGAGCCATTGATGACCCTAGATGTGACTTTAAATACCAGATGTGACTAAGTGCTGACTAGATGCAATCTAGGATACCAGATGCGAGCCTAAATACTACATGCGATTTGGGAAATCTAGGATGTGATTTTATGATGTCTCTGTCAGTTTTAATAGTTCTAAAAAGTTCATTTTGGAAGTGTGTGAAACTCATCTGATTATAGTTTTTGCGTTCTGAGATTTGTTGGTGAATAAAAATGCATGCCTTGATCCAAGATTGAATTTTTTTGTTTGTTTGAGGATGTTATCTTTTCAATATTTTTCAAACATGTCAAACAAATTTGCAATGTTAGGAGGGTGAAATAGACACACATCTTGTTCCTATTTTCTAGGTGGAGGATGAAAATCTTTGCTTGTTGACTTAGGCACACACTCAAATGCTAATCAGAATACAACCATCACCAAGAACGTAATGGCTCTAGTCATGATGTTGTATTAGCCAACTCCAAATGCAAGTGAGGGCATGATATGACAAGTGTCTTGGGGAAATTACTTTTTTCCTTGCATAAGGATTATGACCCTTTTGGGGATGAATCAGGAATTCTTTCAGTTCAAATGTTGTCTATTATTGGGCAATCCATTCAAAACCATCCCCCATAGAATTGCACAAGGCAAAATTGAGGCGTATAGCCCTATGAGTACCTTAATATATGTAGTCTCACAAGCAAGATTCAAGCGGCTCCGCTCTACATATACCCAAGCATGTTCAAAGAATGATGTCAAAATTCTATGAACAAAACTGGCTCCGTCTTCTGAGGCTTTGGCCTACGAGGAAGCAATTATTTATAGTGAGTTGGAAGGGTTGGCGTAAAACCTATCCTCACTTGGGTTGTTCCTGAGATATTTTTTCCTCAACCGGCAGACCCTCTACTATTAAATATGCATACAAAGGATTGGCGATCGTAGGACATCTAGATTTCTGATTCTTTCAAGGAAGAAGAGCATACTCTCCTAATCCATGTTGTTTTCTCCTAAAATAGTTTCAAACAAAAATTCATTCCCTCAAGCAATGTTGTGCTTAAAGTGTTCCTATTTTAATGGAAAATAGAATGCTTTGAAGGGAAAGTTTGCTTGTTCAATTAATCCACATTCTTTAAATGAGTAGTTTGTTCAATTTCTGATCCAAAATTAAACGATGAAACTTGTTCAATTTGCCCACAATTTTAAGTGCTTTGATTGGTTCAATTTTTGATTCCAAGAGTAATTATACGATGAGAGTTTTCTTGTTCAGTTATCTTCAAATTATTTTCAACCCATAAACTGAGGTGTGAGTTTCTGATTTTCCTAGAAAGGAAAAGAGCATAGTCCTCTAGTCAGTTTAGTGGTAGATTGGAAAATGTTATTAGTTATGGAAAGCAAGTAAATAGAGGTCAAGATGGGGGGTTTAGCAACCTAAAAAACCAAGTTAGTATCCCTTATTTCAACTCCCATGAAAAACCTTCAATAACAACTTGCAAACAATTGTTAGGCTGCAAAAATGTCAAAAACACAACTGGTCAAGATGTTAGGGTTAGGCAAATGAAGTGTGCAAATTTTCTAACTAGATGCGAGCCTAAAATAACAAAAATGCAATACCTTGTACCAGATGCAACCCCTTTCACTAGATGCGATAGTATGTTTACCGGATGCGATCGCAAACCAGAAACAATCCGGGAAATCCTAGATGCGAGCCTCATTTTCTGTAGTGCAACAGCGTATCCCAGATGTGATTCCTTATCACCAGAAATGACTCTGGACCTGAAAACTGGGCGGATAGATTAGTAGAAAATGATGTCAAAATGATGTCAAATCTCGATTCGAGCCCCACGGTGGGCGCCATAAATGTGTGTGTGATTTTTGTACCTGTTTAAGAAGGACACAACATTTCAATACATCATTGCATTAGCTAAAAAGGAGTTAAATGAGCATATAAAACCACTAATATCAACCTATTGCTTTCTAACTAAGAAGAGTGTTATTAATAACATAATATCCCTCAGATTATGCTACTATCAGTGACATATATGACTTAGCATGAAAGATATGAATTAAAACAAGCTATTTAATCATTAAACAATGCATTCTAGCTCTAAAAATGGAAATAATAATAATGCCTAAACATGAACTATGAAATGAAACATGAATCTAAATGAATCCTAGCAGCATAACAATGCATTTTCAATATGAGATGAAGGCTTATTTGCTCTAAAAAATGTCTTCTATTTATAGAAGAATGAGGAGAGAGAGGGGGGACAAGGTGCATTAATGAGTTGAAAAATCTCATTAATGGTGTGTAAGAGCAATAAATGCCAAAGACATTCAATAGGCATGGTGAAGACATGAGATTAAGGAATCTACATTAATGAGCCATTAATGAGAGCCTTAAAGAAGCATGGGAAGGGTTTAAGAGGGTGGCTTGAGAAAGTGGACTTGAGGGAAGGAATCTTGAGATTCCTTGACTTTCTCAAGTGGGTGGAGTTGTTAATCATTCCTTAATGGAATGTGACAACATTAGGAGGTGGGTTAGGATAGAATTAGGATTAGAATTAGATTAGCATGGGGTGAATAAGTTGGGATGGGTGAGAACCTAGGGTAGAAGTGGTTGAGATAGGTTAGGTTAGGGTTTAGAGGAATATAAATGAAATAAATAAAATTTATTTAATTCATTCAAAAATAGGATATCAATTATTTAAACAATTAATTACTTTTTAATAATCAATAGGACTATAGCCAATTTAATTAAATTAATTAGGCTAGGGGAATGGGTTTATTTGCAAGTGAGCAATTGATTTAGGGATTTATTTAATTTCTTTATAATTAAATACTATAGCCATATTTGAATTTGATTTATTGGTTTGAATTGATTTGAATTGTATGGTTGTAGTAGTTAATATAATTCAGGGATAAAAATCACCTAGGACATTAAATTTGATTTAAAATAAATTATGCCAAAGTAACATTGTCATGACATAATTGGGGGTATCATCACATTTAGGGAAAATAGGGTCTATAGTTGGAATAGACCAAATCCAGGTGGTTACACAAATTTTATCTAGGCCATAAACCACTTGTTTGCAATCAATTAGCACTTGCCTAGTGTTGGCAAGTCGATCTTCAAAGGGTTTGAATAAAGAAAACTTTACCCTTGCAATTTAACATTTTCCCAAGATACTAAGTGTAGACACCTAAATATAATTAACATAGTCTAATCATATTTAGTACCTTCTAGGACATTATCAACTAAGTAATCAGTCATTACCTAATTCATCTATGTTACCCTACTAGCTTTATTGATTCTATTAATTAGCTATAGTCTGATTTATTATTAAAATGGCAACCAATGGCCTAATAGTTAATTAAATCCCCTTTTCCCTATTAGATTAAATGAATGTATTTATTCATTTAGTTTAATTCATATTATCCTCTTTCCATCCACTTGTGATTTAAATAGTTAATTCTATTCTATTCAAGCACATATCTTCATTGTTAGTAATAACTGAGGGGGGGGGGGGGGGGGGGGGGGAANGTGAATCAGTGGCCTCAAAAAATATCCTTTAAAATTTGACCACCAATCAATACACCTCAAATTATTAAGTCCCTACAAGATGCATTCCATGAAATACTAATAATGATTTAAGTGTCTGTCGGTTTTCCTTGTCTATCCTTATTCTCTTTGATTACCGATAAGTAGTAAAACTATTTACCGACAGTCAGTAAATATGTAGAGTATACCAATCAATCCAGAAATGCATATGTGAAATGTAAAATAGTAAAGTAATAAACCATACACACATAACACATGTATTTTAATGTGGAAACCCTGTTAAGGGAAAAACCACTGGGACCGGTACCCCAAATTTTCACTCTTCTGAAGTGAGCCCTGTTAGGAGCCAACCTTGTTAAAGGTTACAAACACACTATTAGGTGTGACCTTGTTA
>MU225887.1:454694-465295 GCA_018584345.1 Thuja plicata
TCCTTGAATCAGCCTCCTTCTTAGACTATCAATAGGCTTTAGGCAAATCTTGCTACCATCCTTGAATCAACCTTCTTCTTAGACTGTCAATAGGCTTTATGCAATTTCAATGCTACTTTCATGAATCTGTTAGAAACACTGAGAGGGGGGGTGAATTAGTGTTTGTCTATTTATTATATTTCAGTAACTTAAACATAAATCAAACATACATCCAATGAAGCTCAATACAAGAACACATAACACATGATATGATTACGGAGAAAACTTGATCAGAGGAAAACCCTGGTGGGAATTAGTACCCATAAATATTGTACTAGTATAATGAACCTGTTAAAGTTCCTTTGCGCTGTTAAAAGTAGTCTTTACAATGCAAGTATAATGACCCTGTTAGGAGTCTTTACAAAAACCTGTTAAAGGTATATGGCTCACTGCCAGAGCTCACTGCTCAATAGGATGAAGGCTACAACCTTCTGATAGTTGATATACACTATATAAAAAATTGAATTGTTGTGATGACACTGTTGTCTGATCAGTTTTGTTTATGTGCGGATGCTCTTACTCTCTTAAAGAGATTTATCTCATACTGAATTCATTATACTGCTCTTCTATGTCTTTCTCATGCATATTATTCAACCCTTGTAATATACATTTACATTACATATTTATATGTTTAAGTCTGAATAGATGCGACTCAAAATAAGACTATAGTCGGCCCTAAAAACATAATACAAAATGCTTCCAAAAAAATTGGCTTAAGTGTGTTTACAAAATTACTAATTAAATCATTAAAAACATACTATCATAGGTGCTTGGCCTTTACATAACAAAATAATATACGCTGATCAAAACACTAATCGGCTTTCATGCTCTGTCTTCTGGACTGCTGGTGCATTGATCTATTTGTAACTTCTCTGTACTATCATGCCGTACCATGTGTGTGTGGACTTAGTATGTACATGAAACATAGAACATATATCTAAACACACATACTCTGATTCAGTTTCTCGCACGTGCGCTGATGTGCTGATTACTATATAACTCTGTCTATCCTATTTTCCATACTTAGTCATTTTGTCTTCTAAGTTTACTTAGATAGAAACTTAGTATGAATTTCTTGCCATGATGACAACACAAAATAAGTCATGCATCCTCACGAAGTCAGCTTGCCAACAATGTCCCCCTTTGTCATTTATGGCAACAAAGGAATGGGGCCAAGTTTCTCAAAATGACTTAATCACAAAAAATTGTCTATCATAGCATCTTTTAATATACACATATACTGCTCCCCATATATACACATTCTCTATTACTCCCCCTTTGACATTAATGACAAAGGTGTCCAAAACTTGTAAGTCTTCTAGATACTTACTCCATGTAAACATCTGGGTACACAATTTGAAGAGACTGGATCTCTTTCTGCCAGAATACCTTCATTGCATCAATTGTCTGAAGATGTGTGCATAAGGCATATGTCATCTTCTCCATGTTTATCAAATCCATGCAGGGACATTGATCATATGTCATAATGGTGGCATCAATCTGTTTGATGTTCTCATTCAGAACTGCTAGAGATGGTGCAAGTGCATTTCTCAATTGAGTTTGTCTGACTCTTATCTTATTGATCTCCAACTTAGCCTTTTCAATCTTGTCCAACTGACCTTGGTAGACATTTTTACAGATGTTCATGTCTTGCGTGGATATTTCAACTGATTTCCTAATGTTGTCCACCATGATCTCTGCCTCTTCTATCTTTTTGATATGTTCAGAGGTGAACTTTACTCTATCCATGCAGTTTGCTATAACCTTCTTACCTTTAGCTACCAATTCTTTCAATATAGATTGCCCAATCTTTAAAGATTTTAAGTCTAAGGTAAAATTCTTTACCAATTCATTCAATCTCTCCTTTTTATACTCATCTTCTGCAATTCTAGTAGAAGAGTCTACTAGATCTGTAAAGTGTGCTTTGAAGCTTGTTAGAATGGTGTCGACATCTTCAACTGATTGAATTTTGGCTACTTTCTTGTCTGCAGGCACTAGATCATTCAAGATGTTTACTGATTCCAAGAAAAGAGGGTTCCTCATAACCTATTTTTCTTTGGCCTTTTCCATAGCTAGAATGTTGATCTTCATTAAATCCTCTTCTCTATAAGTGCCCCATCTGGGCTCATTGGGATCTTTGGGTGCAGACAAAAGGACCTGTGCATATCCTTCAAATACATATTCCTCCACTTCATACCCAAGTGGATGAATCCATTTAGTTCTAGGCTCAACTGCCTCCATGCAAGTGCAGTCAGTCTCTACCATGAAGCATATGGTTTCCTTATACTTTTCAACAATCTTCTCAGGTATCCTGAACCTCTTCTGTATCTTGATCCTGAAAGTTTTGATGCCCGTGTCCATAGCATCCTTTGCACTACTCTCTAATGTGGCTTTTAGTGAAATTTGAGACATAGTTTGTTTGCTTCTGTCTAGGTAAAGATTGGCAACCTTACCAACAATATGGAAGTATAGATAGATGATCAAAGACCCAAACCTGAATGTCTTTCTCTTGTCATGCTTGATGGCTTGGATGTTGTTAATCAATTAAGCATGCAATATGTCACGTAGATTGTACGGAGTGTTATCCTTCACCATCCTTATAGCTACTAGAACAGTTGCTGCAGAGACACTATTCAATCTACTTGCTTGCCGGAACTTGTAACCAAGGATCATAGTTAGAAGCTTTATGTCTTCTTCCTTGATAGGATCAATTTTCATACCGCACCTGTCACTTCTGGATAGGCATTCTTGCTTAACTTGTTTTCTCACATCCTTTCTAGTTGGAAGAACTGGTCCAATATTAGGAAGTCCAGTCATGTTATGGATTAGGTCTACAGTAATACAGATGGGAACTTCACCAATCCAGTAGAGGTCATCATGAATCCTGCTCAACAAGATTTTAACCCATTCTAGTTTGTAGAATTTGTGTGCATTCAAATACTCGAAGATAGGGTTGTCTATGAGGTGTGCATATTCATCCTTGAATGAATAGTCTGGTTTCATCATCGAAGCCATGAGAGTGGCTATACGATTATCTCCAAATGTTTCCTTTTTACAATAAATGTATGTGCGAATGTCTTCTACGTGAACAACTCCTAACGGAGTTTTGGAGAAAGCTCCTTCCACATCATCCAGTATGGATTTAAATGGATGCCTCTTAAATACAAATCTCTTCCTCTCAGCAATGTCAAATACAACTAGATTCACCATACTTACTTGATGATTGATTAAATAGGGTTTCACAAAAATTTGAAATAGCGTGACTGCTAGGGTTCCATTATAAATTCTTAAATGTGCTTCTTAACCACCAAATCTATTATGATTTTGTGCTTTGATGCTCAATGCTCCTATGATCTCTAAATTCTGTGATCTCAAATGCAAATGTGAAGAAGATCAAACACTTACATCTTTTTATAAAAGTTACTGCATTTAATGTTTGCAATCATATGCAGTTTTCATAGAGAATCTCAAACTTTGTTCTAAATGCATTATAGACAATGCGTGTATGCATACTGCTATATCATGTGATCATAAGCATGAATCCATAGGCGCATACTCGGAGGTGAGTATACCAGCTGCGTAGGGGTTCCGAGCTAGAATAGCTCCCCCTAAGACTAAGAAGGTCTATTCAACTAGGAATAGAGGATGCGTCCACTATGGATGCATCAACTAATTTGTTCTCTGCATTGTCCTTCTTTACTTCAACCCAAATTTTTCTTGAATCTTCCTTTTCTTGAACAAAATTGACTTCTCCTTCTTCAAATAGTGATTTCTTAGGATCCTCTTGTTTTGAGTTTTGGATCTACAGAACCTTGAGATGTGTCTAGCCTTTCCACATGTGTGAAAAATGATAGGAGGTCTGATGTTCTTGTTCATCATGTTGCACTGCTTTGCTGTGTGTCCATTGTAATTACATATCTAACATGTAATGTCCTGCAAATTTCTTTGAGGCTGATTTCTCTGATTGTTTTGATTTATTTTTCTCTGATTCTGCTATGACTGATTTCTTTGATTTTTTCTGTAATGTATAGCCCTGTGCCCAAACTTATTACATGAGTAACAATAACCATTGAAAGGTCTTACCTCTTTGCAATCTCTTTCCAAATGACCATGTTTATTACATGCATAACAAGTTCTGTTAACTTGATTGATTTCTCCTTTAGGTGGATCTGTTTTAATCTCTGCAACATTTTCAACTTTCTTTGCTTCTGAAGATGCTTCATGTGCTTTCTTTCTTTCTTCTAATGAATTGATTTCAACTTATGCTACACTGTATCCAAGACCAGTAGTGTCACCTCTTAGCTTTTGTGCATTGAGCTGAGATTGAAGTGAATCAAAACTTGTGTGGAGTTTATCAATCTTATCCTTTGCTTTAGTTAATTCAGATTTCATCTTTTTATTTGTGTTCTCTAATTCCAAGACTTTCATGTTTGCTTGCAAATGTTCATCTTCTAATTGTTTTCTTTCTTTGATCTTTTCTTCAATAGCAATTTGACTGTCAGTTAGCTGTTCATCCAGATTTTCAATTTTATCTTTCAGAGACATGTTCTCTTCATTCAGCTTTTTGACGATTTTCCCTAAATCACTTGTAGAGAAATCTTTCAAATCTTTTCTCAATTTCTTGATAAGCATTTGTGAGCCATCAAATTTCAGTCTAAGTTCTTCATTTTCTTTTTCAAATCTGTCAAGATCTTCAAGAGCTACTTCAAGATTTTTTTTCAAATGTTTTGCTTCTGTTGAGTCCATGATCTCCTCAAGTGGTTAATCTTTCTTTCAGAGGACCAGAGCTCTAATACCAATTGTTAGAAACACTGAGAGGGGGGGGGGGGGGGGNGGGTGAATAAGTGTTTGTCTATTTATTATATTTCAACAAATTAAACATAAATCAAACATACATCCAATGAAGCTTAATACAAGAACACATAACACATGATATGATTATGGGAAAACCTTGATCAGAGGAAAATCCCAATGGGAATTAGTACCCATAAATATTGTACTAGTATAATGAACCTGTTAAAGTTCCTTTGCCCTGTTAGAAGCAGTCTTTACAATGCAAGTACAATGAACCTGTTAGGATTCTTTACAAAACCTTGTTAAAGGTATATGGATCACTTCCAGAGCTCACTTCTCAATAGGATGAAGGCTACAACCTTCTGATAGTTGATATACACTATATCAAAAATTGAACTACTGTGATGACACTATTGTTTGATCAGTTTCGTTTATGCACGGATGCTCTTACTCTCTTAAAGAGATTTATCTCATACTGACTTCATTATACTGCTCTTCTATGTCTTTCTCATGCATATTATTCGACCCTTGTAATATACATTTACATTACATATTTATATGGTTAAGTCCGAATAGATGTGACTCAAAACAAGACTATAGTCGGCCCTAAAAACATAATACACAACGCTTCCAAAAAAAATGGATTAAGCATGTTTACAACATTAATAATTACATCATTACAAACATACTATCATAGGTGCTTGGCCTTTACATAACAAAATAATATATGGTGATCAAAACACTACTCGGCTTTCATGCTCTGTCTTCTAGACTGCTGGTGCACTGATCTATTTGTAACTTCTCTATACTATCATGTCGTACCATGTGTGTCTGGAATTAGTATGTACATGAAACATAGAACATATATCTAAACACGCATACTCTGATTTAGTCGTTCGCAAGTGCGCTGATGTGTTGATCATTGTATAACTCTATCTGTCATGTTTTCCATACTTAGTCATTTTGTCTTCTAATTTTACTTAGACAAAAACTTAGTATGACTTTGTTACCATGATGACAACACAAAATAAGTCATGCATCCTCAGGAAGTCAAATTTCCAATGGAATCAACCTTTTTGGCACTCCTTGGGATATACCTCAATATATAGAAGACTGTTAAGTCCTGCTCTATTAAGAGACTTGATGCTTCAATGGTTAAACTGAAATACTATGACCTATTTCTAATGAAAATTGAATTGCAAATTTTCAGTTCTATTTAAGTACATTACCTATTTGATCAATGTATCAATTCAAATCTTTGTGCTCCACACTTTTTGCTCCATGATGTTGTGCTTCACTGTTCGTCGGTGTCTGCAAAATTATTTAGCTCTCCTTCAACTTGATTGATCAGGACTGTATGAAGTTCTTCTTCATCAGTTTCTCTTCAACATCCTCTTTCTATTCACTCCCCTTCCCATGTATGTGATTACGGAAATGAATTATGCTTGTCTCTTATATAGACATGATATTCCTTAATTCTTGATTCTAGATTCTTGGCATGAAAAATAATCCAGCCAATTTGAATTAAAGCTTTAACTCCTGATTTATCTCATAGTTATCTTCTTGCCAACTGTATAAATCTTCTTTAAATCAATTACTTAACTCTAGTAGAATAAAATAAATAAAACAACCAGTTAAGTCTATCCTTAAGCTCTGCCAGCTAGATATTTTGTCATTTTCTAAACTCTATGTTCTATCGGTCAACTCTGTAATTAGTCATCGGTGATAACTGCTAGTTCCATCAGTGTGACTCCAGTCAGCTTTGGGATCTCCGTCCATCGGGCATCATTTGATTTTTCTCGTCGGGCAACACTGTCTTCTTCTCGTCGGGTATCACTATGAATTTTGTTCTTTGCCTTTACCGATGGTGTGCACTCCGTCGGTGTTGTCAGTCACTTAGTGAATACTTGACTTTTATGCATTTCTAAAAGCATAATCTATGTTCCATTGATTCTCTGAAGTCTTTGGCATTATGTACATGACCATACAGATGATATCAAGTTGACATCAATGATAATACAAACCATTAACTGGTTTAATGTCTTGCATCATCTTCAACTTAACATTATCAAACATTCAATCAGTTACATGTCATCAATCTCTCCCTTTGGCATTGATGGAAACATACTATATTATCACACTATACTACTTCTAATACAATATGAAATACAATTGTTGAGATTCATCAAATTACCAAATAGTTTGTTTTGATAACCGATAAAAATGTCTAACCACCGGTAAGCTCTGTGTTAGCTTAGATTTGATTCTTCCAACTTTCTGTGTTTCTTGTACTGATGTGTTGTGTTCTCTTCTTGTGTCAATTTCTCTCTTTTGACTATTCTTCTTCTTTGATGTCTCTGTCTCTTATCAGAAACTCTCCCTTTGTATATGATTCCTTCATAGAAATTCTCTCCCTATGGATATGATCTCTCCCTGTTTGGAGTAATCTGATAATGAATAATTTCTTGTGATAATATGGATACATTCTCTCCCTTTGACAACAATGTCAAACAAATATTTTATAAATATCTGACATTTATGTCAAACAATTATTTTCATCTATCCATAATATATTCCTTGAATTTACTTTATCCATTAGCAATACAAAAATATTCTTTGGTGCTCAGTTATGATATATACCTTTTTGTATATAGATGTAGCTTTGAAGTTCATTTTTTTGCTTGCATCAACATGAATGATATTCTGATAATATATGTGATGATGTAGCCTTCAGTCCTTTACTGACTGGTAGACAAGGGTTTGAACCCTAGTCTCTTTCTCAAGTACTCAAATGTATCCTTGGGCAGTGGCTTGGTGAAGATATCAACCAATTGTTCTTTTGATTGCACATACTCAAGTATCACCTTTTTTTCTTGAACTTGTTCTCTTAAGTAATGATACTTGATTGCAATGTGCTTAGTCTTTTCATGCATGACTGGATTCTTGGAAATGTTTATTGTACTGGTGTTATAACAATAGATAATCACTGGTTCTGAGATCTTCATATGCATACCTTCCAACAACTGTTTGATCCATGCAATATTTGAGAAATTTGCAGCAGCAGCAACATATTTTGCTTCTGTAGTAGACTGAGAGATGCATCCTTGGTTCTTGCTAATCCATGTGCCAAGTTTGTCACCCATAAAGAATGCTCCTCTAGTTGTGCTCTTTTGATCATCAAGATTTCCAGCCCAATTAGTGTCGGTAAACACTTTTAGTTCAAATTTGCCTTCTCTTCTATACAATAAGCCAAATTCCTCAGTATTCTTCAGATATCTTAGAATTCTTTTCACAGCAGTCATATGTGATTCCCTAGGGTTAGTAAAAAATCTAGCAACAATTCCTACTGCATGTGCAATATCTAGTCTAGTGTGTACAACATACATGAGTTTTCCAATCATTAATCTATACAAAGTCTAATTTACCTCTGTTGTCTTGTCTTCCTTTGTTAATTTACATCCAGTAGCCATCGATGTTCCAACAGGTTTGGAAGCTTCCATCTTGACTATTTTCAAGACCTCTTTGATGTATTTGGACTGTGTAATGAAAATACCTTCACTTTGTTGAATGATCTGTAGACCAAGAAAGAACTTGATCTCTCCAAACATGGACATCTCAAACTCTTTTCTCATCTCATCAGCAAATGATTTGCATAGTATATCATTCCCTCCAAATATGATGTCATCAACAAATATTTTAGCAATCAAAGTGTTAGCATCAGTATCTTCTTTTAAGAAGATTACTGTTTTCACTAGTCCTTATGAATCTAATAGTTATTAGATAAGAATGAAGTCATTCATACTAGGATTTAGAAGCTTGTTGTAATCCATACAAGGCTTGGTGAAGTCTACATACCATGTTTCTCTTGTCTAGATCCACAAACCCTTCTGGTTATTCAATGTATACCTCTTCTTCAAGTATTCCATTTAGGAATGCTGACTTTACATCCATTTGATATACTTTGAATCCTTTATATACAACATAAGAAATTAGTAGTCTTACTCCTTCTAGCCTAGCAATGGGTGCAAAGGTTTCTCCATAGCCTATACCTTCCTCTTATGCATACCCCTTGCATACTAGTCTTTCTTTATTCCTTGTGACTTCTCCATTCTCGTTCAGCTTATTCCTGAATATCCATTTTGTACTGATGACATTTTTGTCATCTGGTCTTGGCACAAGTGACCATGTTTTTTTCTTCTTAATCTGCTCAATCTCATCATTCATAGCACTCACTACAACATTTGGGGTCAAATTTTGATGCCAATTTGTGACGATGCTACCATTTGTGTGTGATTTTTGTATTTTCTTTTTAACTACCCCCGACGCTGTCGCAATAGCGATGATACCATCGTAATTGTGACACCCTCTTGATTATAAACCAAAAGAAAAAGAAAAAGAAAGGCTCATTTGTGATCGAGTTGTGCATGTGACCAAAAGGAAACTATACCATTCTGTCTGCAAAGAGGGCTCTTGTTGTATTGAATCCAGCTACCTCCGGGCCGGTTTGCAATTCATTCAGCTAGTTTCCTTCATGTTCCATTCTGCACGCGAAGAGGGCTCTTGTTGTATTGAATCCAGCTACCACCGAGCCGGTTTGCAATTCATTCAACTGGTTTCCTTCATGTTTAGGGTATAACCACCGTGTACTCATCAACAAGCTGCCACTACGTACTCACCATTTGAGGTATGTCTTGTATGTCTTGTATACGCCGTAATGAGAACATACACCGTAATCTGCAGAAACCCTAGCATAAAGAAAGTGATGCTTTGTCACGGGCAGTATGTTGCTGTTGTCTCATTGAAGCTTTGACCCTATCTATTGAAGGTCAGATTCCAATGAATTTTGCAATGGTTGGTGTCTTTTTAAATGCCTCATTGAGGGATTGAACAAACTGTCTGGAACTTGGACATTCACGATCTTATTATCAATTTCAATATATGTCTTATTTTTTAGCCTTTGGTTAAGAGCATATTACATGACTAAAGGCATATACCATAAGATGGCCTGATTGATATTAGTCAATATGAGAAAATACACCATAATGAGAACATACGCCATAATCTGTAGAAACCCTAGCATAAAGAAAGTGATGCTTTGTCACGGGCAGTATGCCACTATTGTCTAGTAGGGAGGAACTTTTAGGTGTCATAAATATTATAGCCTTGAGAAATATGTCTGATACTTGCACCAGAGGTAAGTGTAAGGCCCCTAGTCAAGCTACTCGATACAAGGATAAAAATGAGTCTATGTTATAATGCATTAAAAAATCTCTTTCTATGGTCTTTGTTATATGTGGGTTATTTATGGTTTGTAAGGGATAACTAAGTATGTTCATTTACAAGTTTCATTATCCTTTGAGGTTGTGCATAGACAATCATTGTTTCATTTCTTATTTACAAACCTATTTTGATGCTCCTTACAAGTAGTTACTTTGTTACCCAATGGGAATACATCTTCTAATTAATTCATGTTTCCTTTAGGGTAGTTGTTATATTTGACCATGCTTTTATGATCTACTTATAAAAGTTAAAATGTATTTTATGTTTCCCTATAGCTGATAAACCATTTATGGATCGTATAGGTATGTTGTCCCTATTACCCCTGTGTATGCAATGTTAAGTGGATTCATTTATTGAGGATTAAACCATTTTATTTTGATGCATGGTAAGAGTCAATTATTATCCACTTGTTAGAAGTCTTCTAGGTCTGATTGCAATCAATGTTGACATAAATTTAGTGTCATTCTTAGGGATCCATAGCATTGTGA
>MU225887.1:502833-525335 GCA_018584345.1 Thuja plicata
TTATCAAAGGATACTTTTGAGTATCTCAGGGAGAAGTTGGGAGTAATTCCCTCTCCTGAGTCTATTTAGAAGAAGCAGCAAGAACATCAATCATTAAGTGACTGATGAATGGTTGACTACTCTACTTTTGGAGTAGTACCTATGCCTAAAGATCTATAGTTCCCTTTGCCATTGATGTCAAAGGGGGAGTATATAGTAAGGGGGAGCATATACTATGGGGGAGTATAAAAATAGTCAAAAGAATTGAAGTAGTGTAGAGGAATATTTGATGAGGATATTGATAATATTGTATAACAAAGAGGACACCATGAACAAAGGATGCTTTTAATATCATATGTTTCCATCAATGTCAAAGGGGGAGACTGTTGGAGATTTGATTCTGAGCAGTCAATTGATTGTATGTTTGTCATTGATGACAACATATAATACACAGTAGTGATTCTGTATGTACTTATTAGAATGATGACATGAAGACTTGCATGGTTAGATACATGTTGTAGACATGTTTATTATGTTATGTTCATACACACAGATCCAGATATGATGTTTCAGTCAAGTTATGTAATTCTGTTATTGGCAGTTACAGTTCTGGAAGAGTATATGTTCAGAGCTATCTATTTAGTTTGTGTTGCACGGACTTAATATTGCTTGCATGCTTAGTAGCACTGACAAGGATGTTATAAAGAGTTGTCTTACAGGTCCCATGATCTTATACTTTGAGGAAGATACTTATAGCAAGTCATTTGTGATATGCTAAGTGTGAATCATACAAAAAGAGACAGAAGATGTACAAAGTAGAATATCAAATGTGGTTCATTCATTAAGAGTCTATGTGAAGAAGAAGTGAAAGATTAAAATAAACTAGAACTGATCAAGACATCAGGTCTACTCTATAGTTCATCATCAGATTTAGTGCATATCTATTATACAGAAGGTTGTAGCCTTCACCATTGAAGCAGTGAACTTTTGGACAGTGAGTCCACCACCCCTAACAGGGTTATTTGTAGAAGACTCCTAATAGGGTCTAACCCTTAACTAGGTCACTATACTTATTTCATTGTAAAGTACAACTCCTAATAGGGTTGAAATATCTTCTAACAGGGATTACTATAAACAAGTATAGTTCATTATGGGTGTTAATTCCCACTGGGGTTTTTACCATTTGGTTTCCCCATAATCAAATTGTGTGTTGTGTACTATGTTATATGAATGTGTATTTACTTTATTATATTCTGGAGTTAAAGAAGTAAAAAGAAGTAAAGTTACTGATAACTGATTTACCCCCCCTCTCAGTTATCCTTTGGGAATACTCTAATAGGCACAATACAATCTATTGGAAAATTATAGGGAATATGCCCGCCAAAATCTCCATCCTAGATCTCCTTTGTACATCATCCATACATCAAGAAATCTTGAACAAAGCTCTCTAAGAGTCTCGTATACCGAGCAATATTGACACTAGCCAGTTCCAAAACCTTGTAAGCCACTTTTCCACTTCATGGGGAATATCTTTCAAAACCTTGGACACATCATTCATTGAGCCTGATCATAATATTCCCCTTCACATCTCATTCATGATCAAAAACTTTTCCATCAAACGGGTCATGATACACAATGGTTCAACCTTGAATCTTTGCACTTTGAAATTGTTAAGAAACTGGGATACTCTAAGGCAGATATATTGAGTGACATCATCACTATCAAAGCATACGATAATTTGGAACATGTCTCAGAAGGTAAAATCTCCTTGCCTATCAAATTGGGCCCAGTAGTACAAGAAACAACATGTCATGTGGTTGATCTTGACCTCCCCTACAACATCCTCCTTGGATGCCCATTGATCCACTCTATGCAGGCTGTCCCTTCCACCTACCACCAATGCATCAAGTTCCCCCATAATAGAATTGAGATCACCATCCATGTTGATCCCCAGCCCTTCGCATATTTCCATGCAATGTAATACTCTTATCCACATTCAACTCATTTTCCCAAAACTGACATTGGCACATTCATCACCAGTTCCTCCAAAAACTTTCCTGATCCAAGCACTATCCTTTCATCCACTCTTTCCACTATCAAGATCGATCACCACGGCTATGGAGAATACATCCTCATCGATGCTTTTGATGTTGGATCCCTACCAATAGATCTACATAAATATGGGCATTCATCCAATTACATAGAGCAGAAGGAACCTGCGCCATAACAACTGAGTTATATTACCTTTCTTTCTTATGGCATTTTGAATAGCCAAGAAATGGCACTTGATATCAATAATTGGTTGTACAAAGATCCAACACCTCCTGACAGTGGTCTCCTTGATCACTTCAAAGGCAAATATCCCTCTACCCACAAATTGGTCACTGAAAAGTGGAACTATCAAGGAGGCAGACTAGGCCTTGAAGAACAAGGCATGCGAGTTCCCATTGAGGCCTCAAAACTAAAAAGACACATTGGTTTGGGCTTTGAACTTAATATAACTGACATTGGCCATAACATGACTGGGGGCACTAATGAAACTAGTCTAACATATTGCATTCCCCTAGGCAACATACACAAAATAAAAGACATCATGGAAGAGAAAATAGTGAGATCTTATGATGATATTGATTATGACGTCTTCCTCAGTAATGATGTCCTTCGCCAATTATCCCTCAATTTCATAGACCTTCCCCTCATTCACATGGAACTCATAAACTAGGACCAACCAAGCATCATCCCTATAGACAAGTTCAAAAGTGCGACCACGCTCCTAAGATTCATGGGAGAAACAAATCAACAACTAGACTGGGGGTAGTCCTCTACACATGTGTACAAATTGGACCTTGAGGCATACTTTGGGGGAGAGGAGATCTTCAACCACAAAACTAAAAATCAAAAGAAAAAAGAAAAAAATGGATCTCTTAATGAAAATCCTCTAGGGCACTATCTGATCAGAAAAAAGTAAACCCAAAGGGTGTATATCCTAGTGAAAACCTTTCTAAGGCACTAGGAGATAGAGATTCTCCTCTCCCTGTTATACATAATTATTGATCAGATCATTCATCCTTCATCATTGGAGAAACCAAACTTATCAATCTAGGTACATGAGATCAACCTGGACTCACTCACATTGCAACATCATTAACAAAGGATGAAGAAATAGCCTTCACAACTCTTCTTAGAGAATATCCTGACAACTTTGCATGGTACTACTCTCACATGCCTGGGTTGGAGCCAGACCTCGTGGTGCATCACTTATCAGTGGATCCAAACATCAAGCCAGTCAAGCAAAAACTTTGTAAGATGCATCCTAAGGTCGCCTTACTAGTCAAAGAAGAATCAGAGAAACATTTACAAGCTAAGATCATCAGAGAAATCGATTACTCAGACTAGATTTCTAACATGGTGCCCATCTCTAAGCTTGACAACTCCATTAGAATCTGCACAGAATTTTGTGATCTTAATAAAGCATGTCCTAAAGATGATTTTCCATTACCAATATCAACATGATCATGGAACTTACAGCCGAACATGAGATGTTGTCTCTTATGGATGGATTTTTAGGATACAATAAGCTCTGCATCAGAAAAGAAGATCAACATAGGACAACATTCACAACTGCATGGGGAACCTTCTGCTATAACATGATGCCATTTGGGCTAAAGAATGTTGGAGCTACATATCAGAGGGCCATGACTGTTATCTTCCATGACATGATTCATAAGATCCTTGAATATAATGTGGATGACATATTGGCTAAATCCAAAAAGAGAATAGATCCCCTAAGTGACCTAGAGGTAGTATTTGATTGGATCCATCATTACAGACTCATGCTCAATCCCAAGAAGTGTATCTTTGGGGTCACATTAGGAAATCTCCTTAGCTTCATTGTATCAAGGCATGGCATCGAGATAGATCCTAAAAAATTCAAATCCATCATGGAAATGGCTCCGCCAAAGACACTTAGACAACTACATAATCTACAAGGAAAGCTTTAATCAGTACACCATTTCATATCATAGCTTGCAGACAAGTGCCAACCTTTCACACATCCACTCTGGAAAGACAATAGTTTCAAATGAGATCCTTTGTGTCAAATAAGCTTTGAAAAGATCAAGGAATACCTATCCAATCCACCTATCTTAGTACCACCTATGCTAGGTGGGCCTCTCATTTTGTGCATCTCAGTAAAAACTACAACACTAGGGGCACTTCTGGCCCAGCTCGATGACAATGGTAAGGAAAGAGCCATCTACTACATCAGTCGCACATTGGTGGGCTATGAGCTTAACTATACACCTATGGAAAAAGCATGCTTACCAGTGGTTTTTTCCACTTAGAAGCTCCACCATTACATGCTTAGTCACACTGTCAAGCTTATATCAAAGGTAGATCCACTCAAGTATCTACTTTCCAAAAAAAATATCATAGGCCACATGGATAAATGGGTAATTCTTCTCTGCAAGTTTGACATCCAGTACATTGACTAAAAGGCAATCAAAGGGAAAGTTATAGCTGATAAGTTGGTAGAGGCACCGTTGATTGATGCATATCCTTTAGTCATGGAGTTTCCTGATGAGCACTTATGATGGTAGAAGAACAACTAGATTGGAAGCTATTCTTTGATGGATCATATACATCTTATGGTTTTGGGGTAGGAATCCTCTTTGTCACTCCACAAGGTGACTATATCCCAAAATCATTCAAACTGGAATTTCCCTATACTAAAAATATAGCGGAATATAAGGCATTGGTCACAGGACTCAGCATGGCCATCTAGTGGAACATCACAGACATTCAGGTCTTTGGCGACTCCCAACTTATTATCAAGCAAGTACTAGACGAATTCCAAACTAAGGATGATAAGTTTCTCCCTTACAAAGAGATGGTAGACAAAATGAAACAAATTTTCCTTAATCTACAGATCACACAAGCACCATGCTTGTAAAACAAAGTTTCTGATGCAATGGATACAATTGAATCACTTCTGGAAATTCCACGGGATGCAACACAGTATGAATTCTTATTTGAGCAACTTCATCCGCCCGCATACAAGAGCGATGATGTCAATCGGGTCTGTGTCTTGGTTGGTCCTCAGTCCCCATGGTACCACAACATCCATGCTTATCTAAAAAATTGTATCATATCCCCTCACCTCACCAACACCCAATGCCAAAACCACATTCACAGAGCTTCCCACTACACTATTGTAGCCAACACCTTATATTTTTGAGGTTATCCCAACATTCTCTCTAGATGTTTAGATAAAACTGAAGCTGCCCAGGTGTTGTGAGAAGTGCACGCTGGAATATGCGGTGCCCACATGAATGGCATGGTCTTAGCTAAACAACTTCTCAGAATTAGGTACTACTGGCCTACCATGGAGCATGATGCTTTTGAATTTGTAAAAAAATGCTTACCTTGTCAACAACATGCTAATTTGATACATACTCTAGAGCAAGAATTGCATCCCATTGCGCCATCCTAGCCATTTTCATATTGGTGTTTTGACCTCATTGGTAAGATCACCCCTTGTCCTCTAAGGGACATAAATACATCATCATGGCCACTAAGTACTTCACAAAGTGGGTCAAAGCAATCCCACTCACCCTCATGATATACATCCAAATATCCAAGTTTATCCTCTATCATATTATTTGTCACTTTGGCATCCCATCTACCATATTCATAGATCATGGCACACCATTTTAAAACCAACATGTAGATGATCTGTGTGGGCGCCCCCATATTCACCACTGCTACTCTAGTCCATATTTTCCCCAAGGTAATGGCCAAGTTGAGGCAACCAACAAAACCATCCTCAAAATCCTAAAGAAGGTTGTCAATGATACTGGTCGTGACTGGAATATCCAAATAAACCCTGCCCTTTAGGCCTATCACACTTTATATCACACTCCTACAGGCACCACTCCATATTCCCTTGTCTATGGTGTTGAAGTCATCTTACCAATCGAGGTCGAATTGCCATCTCTCAGGGTATCTCTGAAAGAGCTAATCACTGATGAAGACTACAGAGTAGCTAGACTCACACAACTTGATCTACTAGATGAAAATTTTCAGCAAGCCTATGATCACCTAGTTGTATATAAAAATTGCCTCAAGTGAAGCTACAATAAGAAAATCCACCCATGCCAGTTCCAAGTAGGGGACTTTGTGCTCAATGAAAATTAGAAAGTGGGTATTGATCGAGAAAAGAAAGGTAAGTTCGAGGTCACTTGGTAAGGGCCATACATCATCACTACATGCTTTTGATCTGAGGCATATTATTTATCTACTCCTGAAGGATAACCCTTGAATGATCCTACCAATATCATTCATTTCAAGTGCTTCTATTCCTGACACCTAGTTGTTCATTCCCAGTTCTCTAAAAAATTGATAAAAAGTATAAAAAGTCCTAAAAAACCATTGTCTTGGTGAAAATATGTTAAACATACGCCTTGATGATAGCAATAAAAAATAAAAAAAACTCAAAAAAGTAAAGAGAAATAAATCATCCAATGGTGAAAACTTGGCAATCAAGTGCCTTGGACAAGTATGTGTGGTGAAAACCTATCAATTAGGTGTCACACATAGTGGGCCATATCATTATCTATTAAAATCTCATTCTCCTCCATCTCCCTCATCCCAATCCACTTTAGCCTAATCATTACTGGTATTTCCTAGATGTTCTACCATTACTCACACCAGTCTACATCTGTCCTCCTATCCTGTATCTTGAACTTTTGTACATATATGTTCTATATATAGTCATTAGTCTTTGATGTACATATGTCATCCTATCCCAATCCCCATGCTTCAGTCCTATAAATATCTTGTCTGTGTCAGTTTAGTCTTATGTCTGGTCCCGCTTGTACATATTTTGTGTCCTTGGTCAGTCTCCTTGAAGAAAGTAATCCAGCTCCATTCTGAATCTTGTGCTTCAACACATTCCTTTTGACAAAATCATGCTTTGACAATTTGATCTCAGTACATCTTTTCACCAATCAGATACACAGTTGACATCTCCATGGAAATGGGTCTGTGAAGGATGTATCCTTCCTCACCTTGACCTAAATCTAATCCTCACTTGCACCATGTCCTTGTAGGATGTATCCATCCTCTTGTTCAACCTGACTGCAATCACAAATCAAATCAATCCAATCATCATCCCATATCATTGATCTCTCTGGCAAAAGGCGTCTTGTTGAATTTTTTATCTTGAAATTTGATTTTGGTTCTTGATTATCATTCCTGATTCTTTTCAGTTGTTCTCCTCCTCAAAGTTGCCATGATTCTTTATATCATGGTATGATGCGAATGGATGCACCTGAGATAGAGAACTTGATCTTTTTTTTTTTTTTTTTCTTGCGAGTCAGTCGGATATGACCCTTGCATGTATGTAATCTATTTGGGTTTGCATGCTGCACTTGGGAAATGTCATTTATTTGTGGGATTTTCCAGCATCATTTCAACCATGGTTATTCCTGGGAATCATGTGTGATGTTGGGGCAACCCCCACATGTCTGTTGTGTCATTCCTCTGCAACACCAGTGACAAGGCCTCATGTTCCTAGTAACCTTGGCATGGTCTCTAGCATTACTATATCAAAATAAGTGCTCAAACTACATGGTGGTATTCCTCCCCAGATTACCCCTCACTCAAGCTTCAAGAAAATTCCCCCCCCATCGAATCCCCAACATCAATCCTATCCTACCAATCAAAATCTTACATCCCAGCAGCAATCTTAACCTACCATCAATCCTTTCATCCTAGCAATGATCCTAATCCTCATCCTCATGATCCTCCACACTTCATTCCTCATACCCGATGCAACCTTGAATCCCCCTTCTTCTTCCCTTCCCCTTTCTTATAGCTCTTTGCAGTCTTTTCAAGACACCTCTAGGGCTTCGTTGTTTCTTCCTGCCACCCTCTTAAGGGAGCATCACCTGAGTCAAATTATATTCTAATTTTATCCTAATCATCACTCTAGGGCAACTTTGTTACCTATGTCATGTCTTCGCATTGTCTATTATCTTAAACATCTTTGAAATAACGTTATTCTAACACTATGTCGAAGAGGAGAAAAATGTAGACACCTAAATCTAATTAACATAATCTAATCATATTTATTACCTTCTAGGGCATTATCAACTA
The DNA here is from genome assembly GCA_018584345.1 of Thuja plicata. Lineage (NCBI taxonomy): Eukaryota > Viridiplantae > Streptophyta > Pinopsida > Cupressales > Cupressaceae > Thuja > Thuja plicata. The sequence goes on from MU225887.1 coordinate 510,970, forward strand.
AGTAATCAGTCATTACCTAATTGATCTATGTTATCCTACTAGCTTAATTAATTCAATTAATTAGCTATAGTCTTATTTATTATTAAAATGGCAACCAATGGCCTAATAGTTAATTAAATCCCCTTTTCCCTATTAGATTAAATGAATGTATTTATTCATTTAGTTTAATTCATATTATCCTCTTTCCCTCCACTTGTGATTTAAATAGTTAATTCTATTCTATTTAAGCACATGGCTTCATAACCTTAACCCCTAACCTAACCAATCCCAACCATCTAACCATGAGTTCTAACCCATCCCAACCCCTTCACACATGTTAATCCTTCCTCATTAGCTAATTAACCCTAATCAGCTAATTAACCCCTCCACTCATTCTCTCTCCTCCCATCACCATCTCCCTAATCACCTATCTTAAACCCTAACCCTAATCCTAAACTTGTCATATTCCTAATCATTGGATTAGGAATTCAACCCCTTTCCCAAAGTCAAACTTCTCAAGCCATTTCTTATCCCTTCACCCATCCCTCATTAAGACCTTCATTAATGCCTCATTAATGCTCTTACACTCCTTATTAATGCTTCTTACAACCCTCATTAATCACCCTATCTCTAAGAGTCTTCTCTTATCCCTTTGCACATGGACCAAAATGGTCACATTCATCTCCCCTCACATCCTCTCTCCTTGTGACACTTTTCATAATAAGAGGCACTTAAAGAAGCAAAATCCTTGTTCTCTCTTCTAGGTGCATCTAATCCCCTCTTCAGGTTTGCATCCTGACCACTCATTCTAAGTCCATTTTCCTATAAGTAGAACCTCATTCCTTCACAAATTTATCCAATTTCAAAGCAGAGTTATAATGTCAGTTTGAAGAACCCATCTTGAAGCTTGAAGCATATCAAATCTTGAGCACACATCCATAAGCATGGAGTAATCCAAAGATCAAAAGGGAGCTTGGATTCTATTTTAGGGAGGTTTGGACTCCTTATGCTTTATTATTTTTAGGCTTCCTTTTCAGTCCAATCATGTATGTAGTTTTGATTTTCAGTTATTGAATGCTTTAATTTTATTATTGTATTCCTTTTATAACTAATTTTCCATGACTCACACTAACGACAAATGAAATTAAGAATTACATTGAACCAGAAATATCCTTGCAAGATAAAATATAATAAACACACAAAAATATTGTATAAATGATAAAATCTAATAAAGACACAAAAATATTGTATAAATGATAAAATCTAGTAAACACAAAAAAATGGTTGTAGAAATGAGAAGAAATAAAATTATTTTATGATCTTTGTAGTGTCTCTATAAGAGGGAAACCAACAAATAAAGCATACACTTCAATTACAAATACTTGAAGATGTCTTTCTGATTGAGAAATCATTGCAATATATAGTTTTGTCAAAGGAAACTACTACTATCACACGCATGTGGGTTAAATATTTTATTCTAACAACTATTGAGATGACTTACAAAGCATATGCATTCATTATCAAAGCTATGCAAGAAAGAATTATAAATAATCTACCCCCAACTAATACTATCCATCATAAAATATAATGGGATAGATAACATTACCCACCCCTTAAAAAAAATAAATTATCCTCAAAACTTGAGAAAGAAACTTAGAGAGTGTTAGAATACTCTGATATAGTTTCTTTAGAATAGAAACCTCTTCCACTAGAGTAATAAATACTCAATATATTGACTATGAAGGTTCTTAATGTGTTTTTTCCAAGATAGATTTAGGTTCCAAACATATCAAGCCCTTCTCATCCAACCTAGGTGATTTTGTTAATGATTAAGTAACAAGTCCAATCACTTTCTTAAGACACAAGACATGAAAATTTGGGTGAATTTGAGAAGATGGTGGAAGTGCTGACCTATATTCCACCTAACCTATGTGCTAGATCACCTAATATGGGGCATAAAATATGAGAGCCAACTTATTGTCATTCTTTTCTTATAATAAAAACTACTTCTAGGGTTATAGATGTAAAACAAACATAATCACCCTATCAAAAGTTATTTCTTTTCCCTGTTGACCCACTTTTCATTTCATGTGATTTTTAACTAGTTCAAAATAACCTTAAGTGGTTGTGGAGATATCTATAGATGTTCTCTATAGCGGTCGGGTTTCCCAACTTAAAGTTTTTTAGCATCAACTCCTCATCCCTTCTTTTCATGCCCATCGACATTCGTCATCTCCACACGCTTTTTAAAGATTGTAAGGCCTTTTCTCTCAAGAAAGACCACAATGTTGACATGTTTTGACATTGTTTGATCCAAAGGTGCTATCGCAAGGCTACTCCAAAAGGTCTTTCCTTGCATGAAACATGCTTGGGTCTTGCTCTATCAAAGCTCAAGTAGCTCGAGCTCATGTGTTACAAGATAAAGTTTGTTATCAAGGAATATCATTAGGATTTTTTAAAAGGGAAAATGCTACCACGTGACAGAAAGTGGGAATTTGACATTAGAGAAATTAGTGTTTTATCTTTGCATGATAGTAAATCAGTTGAGAAAAGGAGCAGTTGACATTCATGCAACGAACATAAAGATTAATGATGCAAAATCTTCAACATGAAGATGGTTTTAATGACCTATATGATTAAATGATCATGTTGCCAACATGTGAAAAATAGAGGAATGGTCTATAAAAACCCCAGACCTTTTGTAAGACAAGGAGAATGAATTCTAGCTAAAAGAGCCCCCAAGTATTTATCTTTCTAGGAAATCCCTATGTTCAATAAATGATGTATTCTATTATCAACTTTTTAATGTGTGATCTTCCTTCAAGCCCTAGCATGTTTGTTATTAATAAAGTATAAGTACTATACCAGTGTTGCCTTTATTTTTCTAATTATCAACATATTTTGTGTCAATAATATTGTAATGAAAGAAAATAGGTGCAAGATTATTCTCTAGGATGGATAATTAAACTAGGAAGCTTGCACCTAAATGAACTCACACGTCGAAGGAAGGTTGATCCACTAGGCCTAAGGATACTCAAGCACTAAGAGGATCTAGGGATTCCTTCTCTACGAAGTTAACATATGGCTATGCAAAATGAAAATGAAGATGCAAGATGGAAGGAGAAATGAAAAGATAAGTATGTAGACATACGGTAAATCTGATTCCGTCAACAGAACTAAAAAACTAGAATGAATCGCATGTGATCTGAATTACAGTCCAAAATGGCAGGTATGGGGTGCCTCTGAGGATCAGGGAAAAGTAGGAAGTATAGTGCCAATAAAATCACCTTATACTAGGAAAATTTTGATAAAACTTCAGTCAATTATAACTCTATCAAACCCTCTTATAGTTGTCTTTGCAACTGCACCACCTGTCACTCACACACAAAAAAGAGAAGAAGGGTTCTAGAAATGTGTTTTCCTTAGTCAAAATCCTATTGAGGAATTAACCTTGAAAACAAATTTAAATACTTGAAATGAAAAGGAAACATGTTGTTAGTAGCAGAGGCTTGATAAGAGAGACAAGATGTCTCATACCTTGATGATGCAAGTGCGCTTGAAATGAGATCGTAAGTGTTGATGCAATAGCATGACTCCAAAAACACCTAAAATGATGTCACAAAAGACATGCTTACATAATTATTATTGATTCTTTCCACAAATGCATAATATAGTTGTATTAAATACTTGATTTATCCTTAAATGATTTAACATGAATAAATGCTTGGTTTCTTGAATGCATGAATTGATATATTGATAGTGGATGTAAAAATGAGGGAGGTAGAATTGCTTTGATACCCCACCTAGCCATTTTGGAGCTCAAAACTCAAAGGAAGTTGATAAGGATTCAAGGATCCTACTAAAAACCCAAGACCTTTCTCCAATTAAAATTTGAGCCCAAATCACAAAGTAGGTAGCGAGTCCTAAGTATAGGGAGAGTTGACTCACCTATATTGACCCACAAGCCCTAAAATGACCATTTTGGCTTAGATTTGAGTCAAGGGCCAATTTAGATATGGGGATTCCAAAAATTCACATGAAGTCAAGGTTTGATATCAATATAAATATGAAATACCACCCATAATAAAATTGGGCATATATATCCAAGGGGCGATGAATAAAATGAAATAAGTAAAGGGGAAAACCTATAAGTAAGGGCCCTAATATAGATTAAATTAAGTGAGGACTCATATTGAATCATTTATTAATTAAATGTACAAAAAATTCCTATGATGCATGGAAGAATGAAAATACACTAAAATAGGTGCTAAGTAAACATGGAATTGGACACCTTAGGTAGTATGTACAATTTACGACACTACATTTAGCCCCCATTTTAGTGAAAGTATGAAGCTACACACATACAATAAAGTAGAAGAAGGAGAGATATGATATAGAGAGATGATCATTAAGAAAGAATCAAAGAGATAAGACATCACCAAGTTTAAGGGAACAAGCCCGCAAAACCAAGGATCTTAACCATGTGAAAGGGCACACAAAAAAAATCAAAAAGAAAAAGGATAAGGATAATAAAGACAAAAATAAAAGAAACACAAGGGGTTAGTACTAAAAATAAAGGCTCCAAATCAACTAGTTATAGAGAATTTGATAAAAAAAAATCTCAATGGCTAGTATCATGCTCAAAATGATATTAAAATAGAACAAGTGGTCCCATAGGAAGAGAAAAAGCACACATAAAAGATGAGACAAGACTCCATGATCCAACCAACTAGCAAGTGAGTTAAGTTTATGATATCATGAGGGAGAGAGAGAAATGAAGTTATGAATTACACAAGCTAGCAAAGTATACATTATGCTATTTGATCTATGAAAAAACACATATTCTATTGAACAACAATTATATTGTGTGATCTGCAAGACCAAAGAGGAGGAAGAGTGGAAAACAATCTAGCAAGATACATTATGCTAGTTCCACTAGTCCCAAGAGAGAGAGGAGGATAGGTGAAAATATGGAGTTAGTCTAGCAAGTTGTGATATGCTAGTCAACCCATCCCAAGGATAACCATGAAAACCATTGTATGTAAGGAAATCCACCAAAGGATTACCCGAAGGAAAGTATATTTTCCAAATAAATCCTCTATAAAATACAAGGATTGCCTCAAGGAAAACAAAATCTCCAAAAGAATCTTATAAAATGATTCAAAAAGGAAAACATTGTCTCTAAGGAAATCATAAAAAAAAAATTCTTTCCCCAAGGTAACGTTGTCTCCAAAGGAATTTTATAAAAAAATTGAAAAAGGATTTCCCTAAGGAAAACACTATTTCTAACATAATCCACTAAATTTTTTGAAAAATATGGCCCCAAGGAAAGCATTGTTTCGAAAAGAATTTACTATATAATACATAAGGAGGGTGCATATATGCCCCCTCCTTAAGATGAAAACATAGAAATATGATGGCATCTTAAGGAAAAGAAAAACAAGGATACCCACCTTTAACACCAAGGATATTTCCTTTAGGAAACAATGTATATGCAACCTTATCCAAAGAGGCATAACTCTATGGAGGCCAAGAGAGAGATAAATGTGTAAAATGATATCTTGCAACAAGTGTAAAGGGATCCTTTGGAGGAAGAGACCATTTTTCCAATACGTCTACTTCCAAGAGGAGTTCTTGAACAAAAATAAAATCTTTGAAAAAAAGAGGGGAAGGAGAAGACTAATTCACATTTTCCCCCTATTGCTAGGTAAAAATGGATTCTTGATGAAGGATAACACACTTTAAGAAAGTAAGGTATTCTTTTATAATGCACATGAAATTAAAAATAAGGAATAGGTTGTGGTCAAGGATACATACCTCTTTTATATAATAGAGAATTCTTGATTAAACAAACAAATTCCATGTAAGAAAAGATAAACAAATACCACTCACCAAGGAAAGTGGATCCTTAGTAATGATGAGAGGTTGAGAAAGGAAACCCTTACCCCCAAAGAATTAAGGAAAGGAAAATGATAACACATTGTGTAGCCTAAGTGATATCTTCTATAAAACACATACACTTAAAAGCAAGGAAGAGGTTGTAAACAAGGATGTCAACCTCTTGATACAAAGAAATGCCCTTGTGTAGAAAAAACAAGTCCATGCAAGGGAGGACATGTCATAATATAAAAAGATATAAATTGAGACATAGATAATGGATCATTTGGAAAGATATGGAATTGAAGAGACAATCCTTGGTTCCCCAAGGGTAAAGACAAGGAAAGGGACCTATTATGTTTCTCACAAAGAAACATTGAATATAAAAGCATAGCACCATGCAAAACAAAGAACCCCCAATGAAGATAGACCACTAACATCACATAGTGTGGAAAAAAATAATAGGTGAAGGGAATTTTAAGGCCCACTACATGCATAGTAACACTATCAATAAGTTTTTGTATTTGTATATTAACATCATGATATGGGTAAGAAGGAGAAGTTATTGTGCCTTTCTTAGGTAATAAATGTGTAATCAAGTCCTGAGAAGGTTTGTGATCAATATTCTCTTGAGTTGTAAATCCTTATCCTTTTCTAATTCATTGTGAGGAAGGAAGGTATATATGATTTGTTCAATCTTTCCAAGATCTTGTCCACTATATCCTTCTTGAGAAATCATGTTATAGAAAACTTTATAATATGTATCTAATTTGGAAGGTGCAAGGCTTTCATCATGAGGTTTATGGAAAGGAATTGTGTAAGGATAGATAGCAGGAGGATTGATTTATTTGGGGAGATTATTGATCCTTTCATCATTATGAACATTAATTTTAGTAGGTTGGGAAGAATTTTTCTCATCTAGGTCTTCTTATTTTCTCAATAATATGTTAGAAGATAGATTATGAATGAAATGATTAAAATCATCTTGTTTCAAGGTATGTTTATAATTATGAAAATATGTAAGAGAGTGAAGAGAATATAAAGTGATAGGTGTACTAAGATTGACATCTTTTGCTTCTTCCTCTTGCACAAAAGTATCTTTGTGAGGAGAGGATTCATTACTACACTTGAATATTTCATCTCTATTGAGGAGATCATTATTAGGAGTACAAATATTGTGTTCATTGAAAAAAGATATCATAGGAGAAGTACAAGTGTGACTCATCAATCCTTCATCTATGGGAGATGTGTCATGTAAGAGTAGCAAAGGTAGAGTTCCCTTAAGAGATATAATATAATTCTCTTGCTTCCAAATATCCTTATGAGTATAATGATCTTTAGGAGAGGGACAAACATAAGTCATTAGTGCTTCATCTCTAGAGGGAAGGTCATTGAGATGAATAGAAGTTAAAGTGTCATTAATAAAATTAAAAACCATATTAATCTCCTCTATCATAATATCATCCTCTTTCACCAAGGAAAGCTCATGGGGGAGGTATGTGTTAAGATAATAATCAACACCATCCTCCAAAGGTTCATCCCAAATAGGAAGATCAAGGAAAGAAGTGATATCTTCTTGCCCCAAAATGTCCTCATTGATAGGAGGGTCCTTAGGGGAGGGATAAAGTGATAAAATGGAAGCTAGGCCACAATCACCTTTAGGAAATATATGTATTATGAAAGTAAGATAATTTAAAATTTAAAAAAAACATTTTGTCCTTTTTTAAATAAAGTATATTCCAAATTCTTAAAATAAGAGATAAAAAAGTACAATTATTATGTATTTTTTTATCAATTCAAGTAAATGGATGCATCAAAATTTGATAATGTCACACAAAAACCAAATATAAGAATAGAAATCGGAAGTATGTAAGAAGAGTTGGGTTCATGATGTAGGAGCATCCTAGGATTCTTGGCAATCCTGTATCAAAAATAATATGTTTGCTTTTGGAATTTGGTAGCTTAGGGGAGTCCTCGGTTGCACGGTTTCATGTCGATTAGTGGCTGGTCAACTCAGTGACTAAGCTCAATGGTGTTCTGCTTGGTAGTAGTTTCTCGATACTCGGTCTTTCTTGGTGACTCAATTACTACGGTGGCTCAGCTCTCGGTGTCACCGACGGGTTTCAATGTCTATTTCTTGATAGTTTTCACCGAGTGGGTGTCTGTTACTCAGTGGTCTATTTCACTGATTGGGTTTACTTTGTTAGATTTGTAGGTCAACTTGCTAGCTGACTCTTGCATTTAATTTGGATTATGAAATTAATGTTTGATCCCTCATTGGGGCTTGTGTGGACTTGAATCTAGGTGGGGGTTTCTCTGATGTTTGATTATTGTAGGTTGACCTATTGGTCACCTTTGTATTTAAGTTGTATTTTGTTCTTAGCTTAGGGATCATATTGAGGGAGTAGATCGAAGTGTTGGATCTGAGAATCTGGATAGTGAGTGTAAGTCTTGGTAGAAGGTAAATGGCCTGATTCTTACAGAAGATCTATAGTAGATCTTGAGTTTTATCTTGGTATTTGGCCGTAACCGGGAAGTCCTTACAACCCAGCATGTTGAATGTAATTGATTATCTATGATAATAGAAAGATGAATGGTGATTATATTTGTATGTATTTGGTTGTTTGTTTTGTTATGGTTATTGGTTGCAAGTTTGGAGAATCCTTCATTGGATCCTCCATCCTCGAATGCATCAGGTGGTATCAGAGCGGTGTTTTAATCGCTGAAGAAGGAGCTAGGTATCCAATTACTAGATTTTTGTGGAGCAAAGATGCCTCCAAATAAAACCTGCGAGATCACCGAAGAAGAACCTAAGGAGATATTCAATCTTGAAAATTTATGAGCTTTGCAGAAGCAAGGGCAAGATCTGTAGGAGGAGTTACAAAGAAAGAATGTGTCTATAGAACACAGAGATAATGATGAAGAATATAAAGAAGAAGATCATTTCAAAGAAGCTATAGAAGATGTCATATATCCAGAGGAGACTAGATTTATGAGAGTTGTATCTAAAATTGGGAAAAGACCTAAGATCATAGTTTCTACATTTTTTGGAAGCCTTAGGCCAGAAGAATTGATCAATTGGATTAATGAGATGGATGAATACTTTGAGTATGAAGAAGTGGAAGATCTTGATAGAGTTTAGTTTACAAAGGAAAAGCTAAAAGGTCATGCAAAAATAAGGTGGAGAGAAGTTCAATTGGAAAGAAGTCGGAGAGGTAAAGACAAGATCATCAGATGGAACCAAATGGTTGAAAAGTTGAAGAAGCAATTCATTCTATTGGATTTTGAATTAGAGATGTTCAAGAAGATGCAAGGTTTGAGGTAGGAAAACAAATTAGGGCAAGAGTATACCGAGGATTTTTTTCAGATCCTGATTAGGACTACACATTTAGATGTTGACAAGGAGAAATTTTCTAGGTATATCTATGGATTGAGACTTATTATTCATGAAGAGCTACTTACTGTTTGGATGATAATAATAGGAGATGCTTGTATGATGACATTAAAGATTGAGGAGAAGTTGAATAATAATTTTGAAAGCAGACAAAATAAAAAAAACCAAGGTGGTAAGAATGATGAAACAATTGTTGAGAGTAAGGTGGTGGAGAATCCTAAGTAGACTGAGGTAGGATCTAGTAGTAGTCAAACCACTAAGGATTACAATCATTGGTATGGAAGAAGAGGAGGAAGTGATTTCATTGGTAATTTTTTTTAGTGTGGTGAGAAGGGACATAGGGCATGGTCATGTCCTGAAAATATGTTCACCTTGACTACCTAGGAAAGTTCAGTGAATGTTGAAGAAGAAGGTAAAGTTATGATCACTAGAAGGCTAGCTGCATGTATTAATGAACCAGTGCAGAGAATAAATTTGTTTAGAACCATATGTAAGTGAAAGGATAAGGTATGTAATGTCATAATTGATGGTGGCAGTTCTGATAACTTTGTTTCAAAAGAAATGGTTAGTAAGTTGAATTTGGAAAGGAGGAAACATCCTAATCCTTATCATATTAGTTGGATACAAGATGTGTCTAAGGTTAGGGTTGAGGAGAAATGCCTTGTTAATTTTATGATTGGATTTTATTATTGAAAATCTCCACAATAGGTAATAATATTCATGCCAAAGCTTCTCATAGGAATAATGTATTCAACTAAGGATTATTTTCAGCCTCTTTTGTAAGCAATGTGTATAGTGGACTAGCTATCTGACTGAAATTTTGGATGAAGCACCTATAATAGCCAACATGTCCTAAAAAGGATCTAACATATTTTTTCTTAGTAGGTGTAGGTAATGTAAGAATTAAATCAATTTTTGCAGGGTCCACTTGGATGCCAGCTTCTGAGATGAAGTGTCCTAGCACCACTCCTTGCATCAACATGAAACATTTCTCACTGTTCAGGGACATGTTATGTTCTTGAAATTTGATCAACACTTTTTAAAAGTTCTTCAAAGCTTCTTCAAAAGTAACACCAAATGTTGTGAAATTGTCCATATATATTTCCATGCAATCATGTGATATATCAGTAAAAATGTTGATTACAACCCTTTGGAAAGTGGCTGGTGCATTACATAAACCAAAAGGTAACACAAGATATGCATAGGTTACCCAAGGACATGTAAATTTTTTCTTCTCCTGATCCTCAGGAGCAATGCTAATATGATTATAATCATTGTATCTGTTGACAGGACTTTGTGACCGATCTCAGCAACAGATGTAAGTTGTCACTAGGTACCGACCAACTTCACCTATAAAGGCTGTCCGAGGAATAAATTCTTCGGTCCTTCAAGCACATGAGTGTCGGGTCTTGACAGTGTGGGAGCTAAGTTGGGTGTGTGATTATTTTGTTCGGGGGGATAGCTGGTTTTTGGCTGGTCTTCTCTGGGGATTGTGGTAAGTTGGGTTTTCTAGCAAGCACTTGGATTACTAAACAAACTTCAAAAGATATTCTAGGTTTAGAGTGTATTCATTCTACTTATAGTTATGCAAATACATTTAAAACATCAACCATTATCTAATGAACTATACTAAATACTAAACATATACAGAACCAACAATTCATACATGTTCAATAGCAAGGGGAAAGAGGTCGTTAATCTACTTAAATTGTAATGCCCCTCCAACCCTCACAAGGCCTTATTATGCTTGTTAGAAGTTTGGAATTTTATTTTCCATTAATGATTCTGATTAAAGTTACTAATCCAATCTATCTCATCTCCAAATAAGTGTTTAATGTATATTTATCCTTGAGTAGTGATGTCTACTATGTGGTCATGATATTTTAGGAATATTGTGTTAATTAACAATCTAATATGTTGTTGTGTAAGGAACTTCCCTTTTGATGGTTTGAGTACACTGGGATGAATTAAGTTGATTAAGATACTTTTATGACCATGTTCTAGATGGTGTATTTATGTTGTTCAAAATTGCCATAAAGATTAGGTTCTTTCTATGCTTTAGCTAATCATAATTAACACTCTTGTATGATTTTATGGATGATTGTGATGTTAACTATTAATTAGGGATTAACCCAAATCACCTGATGGATCATATTATGGATTGAATCTGACCCTTGTTTTATAATTAATTAGTAATAAGTTGTATTATGGGTGCTTATACCCTAGTGACATCATACGTGAACTCTATCTTTTCTCTTATTTGATTAGATGATGAGATGCTTTCAAAATGTGCTGGATAATATGTTCATCCTAATGATAGTTCATAAATGATCTAAAATGTCACCTAATGAATTATAGTCTTAGAATATTTAATATAATTTTTACTTATATACATGATGACATTATCAATGATGATTGTTCATTTTTATTTCAGTATGAGATTATTATGGAGCTAACAATACTAACTCAATCATGATTTAGAATGAATCTTGTCTGGAGTGTGTGTAGGATGAGGGGAGGCAGTCATAGTCACTTCCATGGGAGATCCACATGATGTCACTCCCTCTCATTGTTTTCCACTGCTTGTACAATATATATATTTATGTTTCTCAACTTGGTGATGCAGGATGCAGGTACTAGGCATTGACTCCACCTAGCCACATAGGTCTGAGTGTGCCTTTAAAATCCTTGAACATTTTTGCCATGGAGATATTACCAAGGTTTCCCCAAGTAGACCCCTTTTTGACTTAGGTTCCTTTTTCAGGAAGTCACTCTATTTGGGTTTGGGTTGTATTATTTTTTCTATGGTTTTGAGATTTATGTTCTAGTCAGTTGACTATGTTCTTTTATTCTTGTCAGTTATGTTTGTAATATAAATATATATATTTATTAGATACTATATATATAATGGATATATTATGTGTTTAAATAAGTTTTTGGCGTGACTAAATATATTTATATGTATATATATGGGTGCACACATATATGCCTACATATATAAATAAATATATTTGTGTATGTATAAAGATATGTATTTGTATAATTAGAGTTGTGATGTAAATATTGTATTAAGATATAAAATAAAATAATAGAAGAACTAATATCATTATGCGTAATTGGAAAAACTAGCTTTCTAGGAGGTTCGAACTCAAGACCTCATGAGAGTAAGGCTAGCTAATTTACCATTGGGCTATGTGAGTTATTTGGTAGTCTTTTTGCCTACTACTATATTTAATGACATGGTAAGTTAATTAAGTTAATTTAAAACTAAAATTGTAACCATAAGCTTCCGAGTAAATAAAACATGGTTAACACTAAATTAATTATTTATTAAATAATTCATACCTACCTTATAGTTGAGCAGTTGCTTCCCATAAAGCAACTTCTCCAACCAGATGTCTTTATTTTTATGGAGAAGAAAATATTCCCAAGAGGAGAAGGGATTTGGGGAGATTATGAGAATAGACTTTCGAATTGGAAGATGAGGTTATTTCATGAAGGGTGAAGGAAGACAACAATTTATTTTGTTCTGAGAAAATGGAGAAATAATTGTTGCAAACAAATATGCAGTCTTGATGTGGAGGCCATATCTCACTAACCAACTGTTGGATCGTGCTAATTTTTAGATATGTTGGGAAGAACCAAATTGCAACACTTCTCACTGGAGCGATCAAGAAAATAATGTGGGATTCAAAAGTTATAGATCTATGTATGTGGGTCTATCCTAGAAGACAACTAGAAGCAAGTTGGAAAGCCTAGAGGTTTATGGAATTGCTCAATCACCAAGGGAATTCTCTGGAGGACTCCAGGTAGAATCTAAAACTAGAAATAATTTCCCATTTATATATTATTATTGGAGGAATGTGTTTTTTATTGTGACTATTATATTATTGATCATATCTATAGATACATAATTTAAAAAAAATGTTCGTAATAGAATCTAGAAATAAGTATCGATATCTAATGTGTACTCTTGATGAATTTTGTCACTATCTATAATTGAGATTGTTTATTTCTTCATGAGTGGTTTTAATTCTATGCTATCTCTATGTTTGGATGGTTGTTTTATTCCTATCTAGTTGTTATTGAGTTTTGGAAGGTTTAGGATGTCATTTTATCACCCTTCCTTTCGATAGTTTATTTCATTTGGTAATATTTTTGTCTTTGTTCTATCTCTAATGTTTGTGTATGAGAAAGTATCAAATCATTGTCAAGGCGTCTTGTAAAGACCATCTATTATTATTATTTTCATTATGCACATTGTTAGGGTCTGGGTTCATCCTGAGGGTTTGAGAACACATGAGAGTTTCCTAAACCTAGGGACTAGATGTTTTGTAGTGATTGCAAGTCCCTTTTTATGGCATGTTTGAGTAGGGCAACAAGGTACCCTAGGTGGGTAACTTACCATAGGTGCTAGGAACCAAAGTGGTTGCTAGGAGATCCTATGGGTGACTTCTTAATCAAGTGATAACCATTAAAATGAACTTGGGTTAAGGGTAAAAACATAATAAAAGATAAGAAGTGTTAAAGTCCGTATAAACCTGATGGAGTACCCATACCATGGGTAATGGCCAGGGTGGATCCTTAACTTTGAGAGGGGACCAATGTTACATGGTTTCTAGGGAGGATCCCAATAAATAGGCTATGTGATGACACTCACCTAGTTGGTAATCTAAAGCCCTCACTCATATTTTGTGATGTTTGGATACTTGTTTGTATTTTGTGTTCTTTATTTTGGCTTTTGAATGGTTCTTTTGGGGAAAGGATTCTTCTTGGCCTTAGATTGACTTAGATCTTGTGTGGACCTTGGTTCTATCTCCTAGCACGGGGGAGTGGAACTTTACGGTTCCATGTGGTTGGGTGGTTAATCTTATCGAGGTATTGTTTGTGGTTGCATGGATGTCTTTACCCTTGGATTCGTGCTTGGAAGCTATCAAGGATTCTACTTGTGCATCATGTACTTTAATGTATTTTCATTCTGATGTATTGATTTATTGAGAGCCCTTGTTGGGTAATGTAATGTAATGTAAATGAAAGGATAAGCAATGTAATGGGAATAAGTATTTCTAGGTGAAATGAAGGGAAAAAAGATGCTCCTACTTGTATATGTCACAAA
>MU225887.1:544393-573404 GCA_018584345.1 Thuja plicata
TCTACTAAACCACAATTAATCTAAATCTAATTTGGATTAAGCTAATTTGAACCTAGATCCTACCCTACCTCACATCACTCTCACCAAATAAACCTATTCATTAATTAACTAAGGTTAATTAAGCTAAATTTTTGATTCCTACAACAATTAGTCCTAATTATTTGCTCACACATGTGTGAGCAAATTTCCAAAAATTGAATTTTCTAAATAATCCTTATTTGGTGCCAACAAGGTTTCTTACACCTATAATGACACCTTCTTACACTTTTCAAAAGTGTTTCATTGGTCCAAAACTCTTACACCCTTTTACACCTTCTTACAAGATCCTTCACATGTGTACTTTAAGCACACTTTGACCCATCACATCCAAAGTTGCTCACACATGTGTGAGAAAAGTGGGCCTCTTTCATGGCTTATGTGTCCCTCATGTGGCACCTATGTGGATGCCACATGAGCTCCACCTCATCCAAGCCCTCTCTCTCCTCCAAAAACTCTATAAATAGAGGCGTTTGTCAAGAGCAAATCATCTCTTATTTTTGCATTGTTACCATGCTAGTTTAGCTCTAGAATTTCTTAAGCAATTTAGCATACTCATCTTAGTTCAATTTTCATGTTATTTCATTGTTGAATCTAGATATTACACCTTAGGTTTAATAGAGAATGAATCTAGTTCTATTATCTTAGTTAGATCTTGCATTATCATTCTAGTTTAAAGCTTGCATTTTCATCCATGGTGAAAGCTTAAGACAAGTTCCTTATACTTGTTCTTGAGTTATTAACTTATCATTTTAATGCATTTCTAGTGGCATTACAATATTGTGTTGGGAGAGCACACCCAGAAACCTCTCTAAGAGCAAATCAACAAGGCTTGGGTGCACTTGTTTGGCTCATCAGAGGTTGTGATGAATCTCTTCTTGTTTTTTTAATAGTATGCTTTTAGACATGTTTAATGTTGTTATTTGATGTTTATCTCTAACATTTGCATGTTTGAGCGTGCTCCCAATAGGTTAGGTTTCATCGCATACATTTTGGCACGCCTGGTGGGACCCACGTCCCTATTTTCTAATATTTTTCTTCCATTTTTCATGATTTTGGAAACATTTTACGCAGATCTGTCTGCGCTCTGATTCCACCGTCCGCGTTTGCAGAACATCGTCTACGTAGATGAATCTAGAAATAAGTATCAATATGTAATGTGTACTCTTGATGAATTTTGTCACTATCCATTATTGAGATTGTTTATTTCTTCATGAGTGGTTTTAATTCTATGTTATCTCTATGTTTGGATGGTTGTTTTATTCCTATCTAGCTGTTATTGAGTTTTGGAAGGTTTAGGATGTCATTTTATCACCCTTCCTTTTGATAGTTTATTTCATTTGGTAATATTTTTGTCTTTGTTCTATCTCTAATATTTGTGTATGAGAAAGTCTCAAATCATTGTCAGGGTGTCTTGTAAAGACCATCTATTATTATTATTTTCATTATGCACATTGTTAGGGTCTGGGTTCATCCTGAGGGTTTGAGAACATAGGAGAGTTTCCTAAACCTAGGGACTAGATGTTTTGTAGTGATTGCAAGTCCCTTTTTATGGCATGTTTGAGTAGGGAAACAAGGTACCCTAGGTGGGTGGCTCACCATAGGTGCCAAGACCCAAAGTGGTTGCTAGGAGATCCTATGGGTGACTTCTTAATCAAGTGATAACCATTAAAATGAACTTGGGTTAAGGGTGAAAACATAATAAAAGATAAGAAGTGTTAAAGTCCGTATAAACCTGTTGGAGTACCCATACCATGGGTAATGGCCAGGGTGGGTCCTTAACTTTGAGAGGGGACCAGTGTTACATGGTTTCCAGGGAGGATCCCAATAAACAGGCTATGTGATGACACTCTCCTAGTTGGTAATCTGAAGCCCTCACTCATATTTTGTGATGTTTGGATACTTGTTTGTATTTTGTGTTCTTTATTTTGGCTTTTGAATGGTTCTTTTGGGGAAAGGCTTCTTCTTGGCCTTAGATTTCCTTAGAGCTTGTATGGACCTTGGTTCTATCTCCTAGCACGGGGGAGTGGAACTTTATGGTTCCATGTGGTTGGGTGGTTAATCTTATCAAGGTATTGTTTATGGTTGCATGGATGTCTTTACCCTTGGATTCATGCTTGGAAGCTATCAAGGATTCTACTTGTGCATCATGTACTTTAATGTATTTTCATTCTGATGTATTAATTTATTGAGAGCCCTTGTTGGGTAATGTAATGTAATGTAAATGAAAGGATAAGCAATGTAATGGGAATAAGTATTTCTAGGTGAAATGAAGGGAAAAAAGATGCTCCTACTTGTATATGTCACAAACCATTAAAATAATGTGGAATTTGGAATTTGTTTCCCTCTTATGTTATCTTGTAATAAAGTAAGTGATCTCTGGCATGAAAAGATATTCATATGGTTCTCTCTTGTTTTGTGGATAAGGACCTAGCTTATATTGATATGATAAGTAAGTTCTCTTACATAATAGAGTACAAAAAGAATACTATGAAATGATTGGTTAATGAGTGAACTTGTGTTTATATCAAAGTGGAATGTTATTGTTAGATAAGATGAACTATAGGAAATGATAAATGATAATGAAATTGTAATTATGGAATAGTTGTATAATTGAGAAAGGAGATTCCAAATATTAAGAGAAGTTTAAAGAAAAGAAGTACAAGACATTTCTAGTTTAGTGTAACCTATGATAGTAATTCAATAAAATGATGCACATATTGTTAACTTATGATTAATGTTAAGAATGAGTTAGGAACACTTTTTTTGTTGCCTTAAAATATATCTAGTATGATGTGCATCTAGGTGGTAGGGTATGTGATAATGAATGATAATATTTACCCTAATGTCTATATGGAACTAAATTTATATGATAGTTTACAGATGTTATGAATTCCATTAGTTAGTTATAAAGAATGGATTGTGTTAGTAAATTAAATGACGGTGACTAATCATTGAAATATGTCCATGAGAGAGTAATCATTTATTTTGAAGTGTTATAAATATGATATAATTGTAATTCATTATGAAGCTCTTAAATGTAATTAGATTAATCAATATTGTTTGAGTAGTTGTGTTAGGGAACCTATGAGGACTAGGAAATCTTTAGTTATGCTTCATTCATATTTTGTGAGCATATGTGTATCGACTCTTTTGGTAATGCACGTTGTAAAAGTTTTAAAAAAAAAATTGACTTCATCTTTAGAGGTTAGATGGTCAATCCTCCTGGGTTCCCTGGCGGGGCATTACATAAACATTAGAGCAAAGGACATCAGAAACATACAACAAAAAAGAGTGTTAACTCAAAGATCAAGACACTAACAACATCATTGTGAGAATCCTTCCTTCTTCATTAATAGTTTTTCAGCATCACTGGTGTGTACATCAACAACTCCAAGAGAGCATCTATCTACTAAGAACTATCAAGGACTACCAAGAATTGAGCTCTCCAACTAGAAGAAAATGAAATGATAAAAGATAATAGTATGGACTGCAAAATCATCAATTTTATCAACCCTTGAAATGATGTCAGACTTCCTATTTATGCACATATTTTCCCTAAAATTAACCTAACCTAACTTTACACTCAATAATAAAATACAATATCCAATGGCTGGTTCTACTTGCACCACTTTACAACTACCTCAAAAAGAGAAGAGGTCTGACATGTCAGAAGAATAAGAAAAGAAGATAGGTATGGAAGAATCAACATCAAGAAGAGTGCTAGAGGAAGAAGAGAAGAAATCCAATGTCTTCAAAGTTTGAGGCTACATGCCTCATCAATGCAATATGCATCTCACTATCTTCAATGTGCCAAGTAGTTAATGCTGGAGTGACGCCTTGGGAAGACCATCTATCAGAAACATCCTTCCATCTGACACACTCTATCAGGATCACCTACTTTCTAACCCCATTATTGATTGTTGGATAGTGACCGATCAGCTCTAGGGAACCTGGACACGGGTCACTGAAAGAATACAAAATTTTTTGGAATCAAAATTCTAGAGTTTGGGAGCTTGCACCCAAAGAATAATGAATGCTCAAAATACACCCTACTAGTGATAATCTCCAAAATCTGAAGAATTTCATTTCCCTTTACTATTCTTAAATGCCTCCAAAACTTGGCTGATGTCATCTTCATTTATGTCCTTAATACTATTCCACCGATCACAGACAGCTTCAAACTTCTCTTCAACTTCTCTGGCCCCAATCCAAAACTCATCTAATAATTTTATGGAGTCATGAGCCCAAAGCATCATTTTAGATATTCTTGATAACTTTCCTCTATCAAAGTCCCCGGAAGACTAATATAGGGACTCCATCAACTCATCATACTTATTGAGGACATAGGCCTCTAGAGCGCATGTTCTGGTGGTGAAGGGGCAACTTGTGACACCCTTACAAAAAAATCTTTAAATAGGTCCAATAGATACTGGACCATAATGAATTTCTTCCTTAGGGATGTGACCAGTTGCTTGCACACCTCAATTTTGAGGCCAAGTCTGGAGTACTGGGCCTGGAGGAACTCGAATGATTCCTCTCCAAAAATTCTTGTCTCTGTGATGGCCTCTTCCCCAGGATTGATGACTTTGTCCAACTGAGTCTTCCACCCTTCATATTTCTCCAAGCTTCCTTCCCATATAACAATGGCATTGGTTACTTGGAGGAATAGATTTTTAGCCAAGTAAAGTTCTGGGAGTGATACAACTAAAAATTGACTTATGACCATTATCTTCTCAGTGACCCACCCGTCCATAGCCTGGGCCTTCTTCTTCATAGATCTAAGAGCATCCATGTCACCCTACAGAAGTGGTGGTCTGAAGGTGGAAGCTTCCAGATGGATCTTGGCCAGGGGCTGTGTAAGTTTTGTCAGAAGTCCGAGGAGATTCTCGTTATTTTCTCTTTCCTCCTTCAAATTTTGGGCATGTTTATCATATCAGGCCTCTACTGCCTAGGTTTCCTCTTATAGCAGGTCTAATTCTCCCTGCTTGTCTTTCCTCCCCAGAGGCACTTTCAAGATTGTATAATCTTTGGCCCTTATCACTGCTACATCTGTATTTGGGGGAGGTGTTGCAATTGTGCTTCCTTTTGGACCAGTCTGGAGGGTATGGACTGTTCGGGCCTTTTTAGGCTTCTTGGCCTTTGCATTTTAGACCATCATTTTAGCCAAGGAGAGTGGAAAACCTATTGCTTTGAACAAGGCCTTTCTCTTTCTGAATTCCACCAGGCATTGTGCCAGCTAGGGTGGTTTTATTGCTAAGGCATGAGTATTAGGACTCCCTTTGGAGTCCGATGGTGCATTCTCGGTATATGCAGTTTCATCGGGCTATTTCTCCTTTCCCTATTCCTATTCCTATTCCTTCCCTCCAGAGGCATCAATGTCTTCCACCCTATTGGCATCCTTATCTGCGATGTCCGAGATCTCCTCTCCACCAGCATCAACATCACTTGTATCATCAGGGATTTCCCCATCCTTCTCAGCATCGGGTGAATCAACATTCATATCCTTGGGGTTTCTTCCCTCATCCTGTTTCTATTGTTGTTCTTCTTCGACATCATTCATAGGGATATCCTTCTCCATTGGGACATCTTCCAGAGGTGGCAGAGGTGTCTAGCCAAGGTTTAGTATTTGGGCCACTGTGATGACCTCACCAAATGTGCTCTGGGGCACTTGGTCACCCGGAGTAACCAAAGGTGTCTGGAGTGTGACGATTGGGGGTACGGTTGATCCCGTGGGTCTAGTTTCCCTAGTCATCAGTTGCTCATTGTTTTCTTTCCTTGGTTCTATCTCAATCTCCTGGACCGGTGTTTCCTCATGCTTGGGCTCCTTTTGTGCTTCTTCCCAGACTTCCTGCTTTATGGAAGCTTCTTTCTCTGGGGCTTCTTTCTCAATGGGGATCTCTTCCTTTTCCTAGGAAGCAATTTCTTCCACCACCTGGTTTATTTCCACATGCAAGTTCATAAGCTCATCTATCCCGAATATGTCATTGAAGTCTTCATGCAGGGGAGAGACCTCTACTATATCATCTAGTTTGGGGGAATCTGAACTGACCTGTACTGGGGGAACATTAGGCATGCCAGGGCCCGTGTCTGCGCTTGGGGTAGGGTTTACCTTCTACTTCTTCTTTCTTTGTAATGGGGCCCTAAAATCTAGAATATCTACGGACTCTTCCTCTATGAATTTCTACCTGCTCATTAGTGATGCCAATGACGGGGATCCCGGTGGGCAAGCAGATGCAACTGGAGTTGCGAGGAGGTCATGGGAGAGTTGGACACTTCTCTTCTGGCTTGTCAGCCTAGATGCCTCCATCTGTTCCTATATTTGTGCCATCATGGGGAGTGGACCTTGGGATAGGGCACTTTCCTTCTCCTTCCCCATACTTTTTCTTGGTCTCGCGGCTCTAGAGGTTGAAGTAGACCTCCGCATAATTGGGCCCTTTCGGGCGCTCCTTGGACACACCCACTCAAAATATTTTTGACTGTTATCTATAATAAGGTGGCATACCTCTTCAATTGTTAAGTTCTACGGGGTGCCCTAATCCACTGGAGGGAGATCCAATTTATCTATCCCCTGCTCTTTATATGTTAGATTCTCCAGAGGCCCGTCGTCTATAAAATCTTTTGGAAAGCCCCAAAGTTTGAGGGCTTTCATCAACCCTTTTAAAATGCAGGAGTGCTATCGGGCCCAAAGATCAAAACTGTCTTTCCAATCTGCCCAAAAATCTTCAATATCATTTTTATGTGGCTTGGATGCCCAAGGCAATGCCTCCCTTATTTTCCCTACTGGGTCAAAATTGCTTTTGGTGTGATGGAATTCCGCCAGTCCCAGACTCTTTAATTCATTGTTGGCCTCTTTGGCTACCATGAGACTATAAGAATAGCTCCCACAAACCATCAGGAATAGAATAGATACAACCTTTTTCAAGGAAAAGAATGCATGGAGCTCCAAGATTTGTCTATAGAACTACAAAAGAATGATCCTATCCCTACAATATCTAGGGAGTAGGTAGGGTTTCCCGGAGAAGCCAATCACCTGAATGTATGTATACTAGTGGAACTAAATGATATAATTTACATAAGTGCTTACCAGGTTCATTGCCTCTTGTGAGAATTGGTACATGGTGTCCCGAGTAACTGTCAGAATGTTATGGTAAATGAATAGGTCATTTACCCGACAAAAATTAGAGAAGCTAAGTTCCCACTGGACCTAGGGATAATGATCCCATAGCACCAACTAGCCGGGCCCATTCCTGAGAATTCCCACTGTCTCCAAACCCTAAAAAGCAGGTCTCTATTGGGCCAGTGCCCATAATACATAAGATGTCATGTAGAATTTTGAAGTCTAGAGGACACCCTTTAGGTGCGTGTCTACATGATTGGCATTGATAGCTTCCCAGTTGAAGGTATGACTGTGGGTGGTGATGCAGTAGAGAAAGTAATACATTCATGCCACAAATTCCTAGGCATGGGGATCTCCAAAGAGCCTGCACAAAAATATGATTCCCACCTGAATACATTCTTTAAAGTCCCCACGGGGAATCTCCAGCTTCATCTTTTTATAGTCCCTTATCGCGGACTTCAGTAGGTGAGTGTTGATATGTTTCCAAATGAGGAGGGAAGCTTCCTTGAACTCCTTAAGTGATGTGGAATGAGAGAGAACAATGACTCCCTTGAATTGGGGGATCCCCAGCCCTGAAGCAAAAGTGGTCGCATCTAGATTGATGATGTGCGTCAGATAGTGTAGTAGCTGGGGATTAGCAAGAAAAACAACCTGGGTGGGGGTGTTGTAGAGTGTTTCTAGTTGGAGTATTAGCTCTAGTACTTTCACTGAGTAGGGAAAGATTGAATCTTTGATAATTATAGAGGTGGCCATGTATTTTGCCATATCATCTCTGATGGTCTTTTGTTGGTATATGGTTTGGACCAAGCCCTGCATTTTAGCCCATAGTCTGAGCTCTGTATCTATTATTTCCAACAATTTGGAGTCCACCTTGGACCCCACAAGAGCACCTTACCTCAGGTATTTGGAGGTTAATGGTAATTTGGCTAGCATCTTCTTGGCCTTAGTTTTTGTGGCTGCTCGAGTGGAGGTATGTGGAAGCTCTGGACTATCAGGAGGAGTGATTACTTCAGACATTTCGATCAGGCTATCTGCAACCTACAAGAACAGAGAACCGTTAATACATAATATGATATAAATATAACAATATTTAGGGACTCTGAGGAATTCACCACCATTTTGCACCTGTTCAAAAAGTATTAGTATGCATCAAAATCCCAAAATATCAAAGTTAACAAGGATTAGATTCTGATCAACACCCGGGGGTTCCGGGATATTAGTTTAGGCAAAAAAATTGGAATGAAGACCCAGGGGCTTCTCAACACCTGGAGTCCAGAGAAAATAGCCATTGTCGACGTGACCAGCAGTGAGTTGTACTCAGCTGACATGGGTCATCACATGGCCATGCGACAAATAGCGTAAAGGCTCTTAATGGTGACAAGTGGGTCGACACAGGGAAAGTGAATGCTAGATGGGATGGGATTTGAATGCTCATTCATGGGAAAATAATCCTACCATTAAATGACATGACAGAGGAGAGAGAAAGCTACCATGGCTCGAATGGGAAAGGTGTTGAGTTCAAACCAAGTAGGCACCATGAGAGAGAGCTCAGTAAATTGGGTTGAAAGGTGAGAAGGGCACGATGAGCTCACCATAAAAATGAAGGTTATACATAGAATACACACATTTACAAAGGGTCAAAGCACAATGAGGGCCAAAGCACAACTTGCAGGTTGACTGAAAACAAGGATATATACATCTATTTATATGCAGCTTACAGAAATATATAGGGGTATATACAAAATTTACAAAGTATGCACAAGCATTTTACTAAACTTAAAACTACACAGAGGGTAGATGACCCTCTGGTAGAGCCATCCCACCAATGGGAGGTGATAGCAGAATCAAAACTAGAAATAGAAAAGCCAACACAAAGATGCAGAAAAAGAAAAACCAGAATGAACACAAACAAAGAAAGAAAAAACCAAAAAGGAGAGCCGAAGGACCTACTTGAAAACATGGGGAATACAAAGGAATCAAGCATGGGAGATTCTCTACAAATGATTCACCTTCGAATGACCATGACCCAATACTGTTAATTGTTGCTAATCAATCGTTAAACACAGAGAACAAAATGTTGTTTGATCACCTTAATAATCTTTGAATCACTCTAATTACTCTGAGTGTTTTGATCATAGTAAGTGTGAAAGTGACTGGTAAATCCTATTTATACCCTTAGGGTAAAAATATATTTCTTTCCTTCCGTAAAATCCAGAACAGGAAAACCTCCACACTCTAGGCCTGGGGATTCCATGCAAACAAACCTTCTCATAAAAGAAGACATGATGGTAGAGAATCCCGGAGTCCGGGGTCTGACCGACTCAAAAGCCAAACACACTCTGGGACCAGGTCTCAGAGGAAAGAAGACAAAAATCAAAGAGAACAACCCTCATGGAAGCAAATCCTAGAGGGGAACAAAATGAAACAAAAAGAAACCAAAAGAAACCAAGGAAAAAGCAAAAGCATAAAAAAGGGGGATCCAACATTTTGCCCACAAAATGTAGGGATGGGTATGCAGGGCATAATAAATGGTGACCCACTGGGACAAATGCCTTAGCACATTCAAGAACTTTAGAATATCTGGTTAGAAAAACCAGAACTCATCCTTACCTGGAGCATTATGCTTAGCAAGTGAAAGGTGTCTGAGAAAATCAGACTCATCATTGATTCGATCCTTTGGTCTTTCGTCAGCTGTGAGGTGTGTACTTTGAAAGAAAATCAAGCTGATGATTTTTGGGAGCAGTAGAGAGGAAGCACTAAATAAATCAGGCCAAAGTCATCCAATCTTGCACGTTTCCCCTGGATACCAGAATTCTCTATTCCTCAGTTCCTTTCTTTTCTTTTCTTTTGAAGATGGGAAAGTGGCACTTCTTTCACTGTGAACCTTAAGCTTAGCTAATTTCCACAGAGGTACTCCTTTCACCTTGCCACCCATTTTAAATTACTGAATAGGAGAGAATGTTCCAGACCCAAGATATTCTTATGATTTTCAAACTTGGTTGATAACCAGTACAACCGATCTACCCTCAAGGCTCATGTGATTACTTGCTCCTTAAATTTTCTATTAACCGATGTCTGGACTTCAAGATATGAATCTGATGAAGATTACCCATAACCTTTTACCATACTTACAAAATAACTCTAGAGTGCGGACCAATTCCACCATGCTAATAATAGATTCTGAATTCATCAGGATGCATAAGGTACTATTCTAGGGGCTAGATGTTATGCGAAGCATACCTATCTACAAGAAGAGGGAAACATGCTGAGAACCCGGGAAAACAAACACAAAACAATAGAAATCCAAAACAACTAAGAAAAACATGAAAAAGGGAAGGCGGTCCCAGGGGATAGCTGACAACTATTTACAAGGTATTCCAAAGGAACATCACAAAAGGTATTTACAAGTAGGAACTTTACATAAAGTACAACTTTGGAAAAACTTACCACCTGCCTCACTCAAAATAGTGCTTGAGAAATTGTCCATTGACGGAAAATGGGATGACCTCTCTAGTCATAGTATTGAGGTGATAAGTATTTTCCCCACAGATCTCAAATATCAGATATGGTCCAAGCCAGAGTTGTTGAAACTTAGTGTGCTTTCCCTTCTTTTCTTAGGCCTTGTCCTGCAAAAGGACCAGATCTAAAATCTGAAAGGCCTTATATTGGGATCTTCAGTCAAACCATCATTTTACTATTGCTTGATGAAATGAGAAATGTTCCAATGCCGTGTCTCATTGTTCCTCCATTCTCACCAGGTTTAGAAGCCAAACTTCCACAATGTTGTCCCGATTGTTGAATTCGTGCATGAGCTCTAGTACCAGGATCTGTAAGTTGATAGGGAATACTGGATTCTGGCCATAAACCAAGTGAAACAAGGAAGTCCCTAGGGCTTCCTTTATTCTGATACGATCTACCCAGAGGGTGAACCTAAGATTTTGGTGCCAGTCCCAGAGATTTTTTTCTAACAAGTGTTTAATCACCTGAAGTAGATTTTTGTTGGTAGATTCAGCCACACCATTAACCTAGGGGTAATAGCTGCTAGAGAAATTTAGGGTGATCTTTCTCTCATAGGTCCATTTGAGTAATTGTGCCAAAGAAAATTCTGGACCATTGTCACACATTATAGCGAATGGCATTTCAAAACGGGTGACTATGTTTTCTTCCAGGAATTTGATTACTACATCTGTCGTGTTGTTTTTGCAAGGAATAGCCTTAGACCACCAGCTACAATAATTGGTAGCAGTCAAAATGTATCAGTGGTTGGCAGATGAGTTGGGGATGATTTCCCTAATAAAATCAAATGCCCATTGGGTGAAGGGTCTAACCTCAAAGACCGACTATAAAGGCATGATTGGGTTCCGCTCATGATGTGCCATTGTTTGGAAAGTGTGTCATCTCCTAACATGAGTGTAGACATCCTTAAAGATGCAGGGCCAATAGTATCTAGCTTGGAGAATCTAGTGGGTAGTGGCATCAGGTGAGCCATGTTCAGTTCCAAATTGCCCGTGAAATTCTTCAATAATTTTAGCAGCCTAAACCCTGTCTATGCACCGTAGGTACACTCCCTCATAATTCCTTCAAAAAAGCATTCTATCTTTGATCATGAAATGTGCACTTTTCAGCCGCAAGGCATGATGTTTGTTTGGGGGAATCCCCTCCAGGCATCTATTATTCAACAATAAGTATACTGGGTTGATATACCATGAATCTTGAGTGATGGACTCCACTATGTAGGTTTGACATTCAATGTTGGGAGTTCCTTCTGTCGTCACTCTACGTAGTCCCTATCCTTGGACTATCTTCATGGGTTGCATTTCCAAATCATACTCTTGGAGGATGGTCATCCATTTCCCCCATTGTTCACCCAATTCACTCTACAGGAGCAAAGACTTAACAACTTGGTCTGGGATGATAGCGTGCACTTTGCTCTAGAGAATGTAATGCTGGAATTTCTTCACAGTGTAGATGAGAGAAAAGGCCTTCTTTTCCAAAGATGAATACCAAACTTAAACATTCTTAAAGGGAGAACTTATGAAAGCTATTGGTTGTTCTTCCGCTTCAACTTTCTGAGTCAAAACTACCATGACATAATGTGGCAAAGCAAAGGAGTATATGTGAAATGGGAGGGAATAGTTCGGACTACCCAAGGCTGGTGCCTCCACAATCATTTTCTTAATATCAGTGAATGCTCAGTTTACTTCAGGACTCCACCCAATCTTTGTGTATTTCTTCATCATGTCATTGAGTGGTTTTACTATCTTGGTGAATCCAGTGATGAACTACCGGACAAAGTTTATCTTTCCAAAGAAAGATCTCATTTCTTTCTTACTGCCGGGCATTTGTAAATTCAGTAGTACTTCAACTCTCTTAGGGTCAATGGATATACCCTTCTCAGAGATGATATGCCCAAGAAGCTTCCCTTTAGTGACCCCAAATATACATTTCTTAGGGTTGAGCGAGATTCCATACCAGTGACATCTCTCAAAAATTTGGGCGAGGTGGGCGGAGTGATCATGCCTGTCCTAGGAAAAGATGGTCAAATCATCCATGTAGATGATTATGTACCTATTAACTAGGCCTTTGAATGCAATGTCCATATCCTTTTGAAATGTGGCCCCTACATTGATAAGGCCAAAGGGCATCCTCTGATATGCGAATGTTCCCCACTTGGTGGTGAATGTTGTTTTGTCTCTATCTTCTTACTTAACTATGACCTAGTTATACTCGGAGTACCCATCCAGGAAGGACATCATCTGAGATCCATTCATGATTTGCACTACCTCATCCAACAAGGGGAGAGGGTGATTATCCTTCTTAGATTCCTTTTGTAAATTGCAAAAATCCATGCAAAGGTGGATCTCACCACTCTTCTTCCTCATAGGGACAAGGTTGGAAACCCAAGTAGTGTGCTGGATAGGAAAGATAATCTGGGTTGATATCAGTTTTTGAACCTCCTAATGGATTAGAGGTTCGATCAGTGGGTTTACCAGTATTTTATTTTGCCAGAAGGGCTTAACATCTGGTTTTAGTGGGATGGTATGGGTCATGATGGATGTGTCATAGGTCTTCAAATCCTCATACCCCCACTCAATTACATCAATGTATTCTCGAAGAACCATGAGAATCTTCTCCTTCTCCTTTGGGGAGCAGGAGGTTCTAATATGCACAAATTTTTCTTCACCAACCTGGCCGATGTTGACTTTTTCAAATTTTCCTCCCTCTAAGGAGGATGATATCTTCTCTTAGCCCTGAGGGTTTGAATCAAAGATATTTTCTAACACTACCATCCCCTTAGGGATGGTATTGGTTGGTAAGTCTATGATCCCATCATCTTCATCACCCTGCCCGGTATCGTCATGATCTCTTTCTTCCACTATTTGGTCCTCAAAAACACCAACTTTGGCCATGAAGGCCAGAATATGCTGATCATCCTCAAAGACCTGAAAGTGGGTGATATTGTCTAGGATGGATGGGGTGGGGATCATCTAAACATAGAAATTCTAGAGCTGGGAGCCAGCCATTGTCTCAAGGGTGCTGGCAGATATGACAAGGGAATCTAGAACATAGTTGTATTTCTAGGGAATGAGTTCAATGCCGAAGGCATCAAAATCTTCAGTGAGGCTCCATTCCTAGTTGTGGTATGTGGCTAGCCTTTTATCATGACAAGTATATTAGCTCTGGATCTACTTAACAATCAACTCTTAATTACCCATCACCCAGAGGTGGGTGATTCCCTTTCTTAGTGTGAATAGAAGTCCAAGGACCAAGGCCTCATACTCCATGATGTTGTTCATGCAGTTAAACTGCAACCTATAAGATGCAAGGAAGTATTTCCCCCACAAGTTGATCAATTCCACTCCAGCCCCACAACCTTGTTTAGACCGGGACCTATCAAACTTCATGGTCCACAAGTCATTATTTGTTTTCTGGGACTAGGAAGGTGAAGTGGCATTTGGATTGATTTTGGGAAGGTTGGGAGGAGTTTCCTCTGGCTCTGATGGTATGTGGGTGGGGTTTCCTCTAGAGAGGTCTATGGTTGGGATGTCTAGACAAGCAGTACCTTAGGTACACCATTGGAGTGATTTCTAGGTCCAGACAAATCTTCTTTATGTTCTTTCTCCCAAAGGGCATTGATATGGTGGGTAGCAGTGGTGATACAAGTTAAGGCTCACACTCTAGTTCAGAATTTTTTTGATAATACACCCAGCACCATGTGCCAGACAAGAGTGTAGTAGGATTTGCTGTGTTACCTTGTGAGTTAACCTCATCCCTTAGTTTTTCATCCATGTCCTAAATTCTCTGAGCAACTATGGGATCCTCCCTGAGGGTGAAATCAAATGTGAGGATCTTGAGGGGTCGGTACACCCCAGGGGAAGTCTCAGAGAAAAATAATTCATTCACCCTCCCAACTTTGGTGAGGGCCTACTTCATCCTGGGCTCACTTTATACCCAGATCTGGTTAGACTGCCCCTCCCAAGGGAGCCACAAGTGGGAGAAGTTAGTGGAGAAATACCCATTAAGGGCCTTAGACCAATTCTGACTTAACAACATCCCATAAGTCTTAGGGATGCCGACCACTTGGATGTCTATTATGCTTGACATCCAGGGGTCTTGGATGACCTAAATCCAGATGTTCTTCAGCTCACCTACCATTTTTACAGTAGTTTTGTCCAGTTGGACCACTACGCCTTTAGATGGAGTGGGAAAGAGTCTGAGCTTTTGGCATATAGATATTGGCATGACATTGCCTGAAGCTCCAGAGTCTACCAAGAAATTGTGTAGGTTCTTCCCTTGTATGTTCAGACCTAGTAAGAAGGGAGGATCCTCAGTGTTTCCGTAGAGGACTGCCACATTGGCATCGTCAAAAGTGATCATCTTTGGTGGGTGACTAACATCTTTCAAGTTTCCCAAGAGCTTTAGAAGAGACTTCCTCTGCTTGGGACAGATAAGTAAAACCTCCATCAAGCTCATGGAGGTGGTGGTTCTTTCCAACACCTTTGTGATGTCAAACCTTCCTCCTAGAGATTGTTGGCTTCTCTTAGCCAGGTCCTTAGCTTGGTTAGAGATAGATCCTTTTGATGGGAAGGAGCGATCAGTCGTGTTGTCCCAAGGAGTGGTATCTTTGGGAGGTGTCAGCATATAAACTGGTCCTTTACAAGTTTGACTTTGAGTGTTGTAAGGAGTCCATGGGTTGGTGAAGGCATTGGCCTCGAAGGCTGAGATAGATTCATTAAAGAACCCCTACAATTCAGGCTCTTCTTTGTCTTCTCTGTCTGTCCCAAAGAAGATAGTCTCAGAGGTGAAGGCACCGTGAGTGGGCTCTTATGTAGGCATTTTTGGGGGAGTAGGGTCGATAGGTTGCTACCTGTCCAACTGGGAGATCATGATGACTTTCTCCAGTGTGGCATAGTTCACCTCAAAATGAGAGTCGGTGTCATGCAATCTACACCAATTGGTCAGCGGGTGGAATTCTGCAAGCTGTGCAAAATGACTAGGTCGAGCACCACCTTGAGTGATGTTTTGGTTCAGAGGAGGACCTACGGTGTTTGCATTGTTGTTCCATTATTGTTGGTTGGGTTGAAGCCCATTATTGTAGTTTCTTCCTCTAGTGTTGGTATTTCGTTGGTTGGAGAAGACATTCCCTCTCTGGGAATTAGGGTCGTGAGGCATGGAAGGCCCAACCTTCAGCTGTTCCATGTCCATATTTAGGGAGGACACTAATCGCTAGAGAGATTTGACCTCAGTGGACAGCTGGGTGTTCATGTCACAATGTGACGGTTGTTGTGGTTGGTTCCCAGGGAAAGTGGCAGTAGCTCTTGGAGTCAAGGGTGGAAATCCTCTAGCCACGAGTGACTGGAAGAAGGGTACTCTAGAGGGTTGTATCATTGGTTGTTGCATTTTCTATGACCAGTTCCAAGGAATGAATGCTCAACTCGGTATTGTCTGGGTTTGTGATGGATATATGTACTAGGCCTATTGGTCTATCAGCAATGGTGGGTTCATGGCCATCACTGGGGCACCCATTGCCTAATTAGGGTTGTGTCCCCATGTGTAAGTTGCACCAAGTATCATGTTGAATTGTGTGCTCTACCCAATCCCACTGGGAGCTTTCTTCAAACTATGGGACAAATCCAAGGCTAGGTTGTAAGCCTTTGCCAGAGTATCTCGGTCATTCAGGGCGGTGGTTCTCCATAAGAGAGTGGCAATGAAAGGGTCCATAGAATTTAGGTAGGTTTGGATGGTCACATCTGTGAATGGGATGAAGGGGCCTATGCACCACTTCAAAGCTCATTGGGATCGATGGTTAAATGTTGTGAGGGGTTCATTCGGTTCCTTCCTAATGGAGGTAAACTAGTTGTGGGACCAAGCTGGGTCCACGTGTACGTGGAAGGCCTCTAGAAAAGTGTCCTCCATATCCTGCCAACTATTGATGGAGTTGGCCGGCAAGTTAAGGTACAATTTTAGCTCATTCTATCCTAAGGATAAAGGGAACATCTAGGTCACAACGTCTTGATTTTGGATCCAATTTTGGTTCATGGCATCTTTGTATGCCTGCAGATGCTCTTCTACAGTTTGTGATCCTAAATGCTCATATCTAGGGTAGATCTTCTCTAGGTGTGGAGGAAGATTGTTGGTAGCACTAGGAAACTGCCCCATGTGGGACCCAATATTACCAAAGTATTTAGCCATCAGGGGTTTTTGATTTTAGCTAGGTTGAGTGCTGGTCCCTGGGATTGTCTAGGAGACTTGAATATTCTTAGATGTAGATCCCTAGACAAGGTTGGCAGGCTGCTTGGTTTGCGAAGTCCACTTCTTTTGAGTAGGAGGCTCGAGTTCAACAAACCTTCCAGGATTTGGGGCTAACCTAAGGACTCTTTCAAATCATTCACGTGAAAATGATCCAATCTCACTAAAGGTCTGATTCCTAAAACTATGACCTGGGGAACCCTCAAGTGGTGTAGAGTCTAAATATTCCAAAGGGGATGAGCTCATGCCCTCCTTCTAGTGCAAGTTTTTGTTGACAGGACTTTGTGACCGATCTCACCAATAGATGTAATTTGTCACCGGGTACCAGCCAAATTTGCCTATAAAGGCTATCTGGGGAATAAATTATCTAGGTCTTCAAGCACTTGAGTGTCGAGTCTCAACAGTGCGGGACCTAAGTTGGGTGTGTGACTATTTTTTTGGGGGGGATAGATTGTTTTGGCTCATCTTCTCTGGGGATTGTGATAAGTCAGGGTTTTCTACAAGGACTTGGATTACTAAAAAAACTTCAAAAGATATGCCAGGTTTAGAGTTTATTCATTCTACTTATAGTTATGCAAATACATTTAAAACATTAACCATTCTCTAATCAACTATACTAAATACTAAACATATACAGAACTAGTGATTCATACATGTTCAATAGCAAGGGGAAAGAGGTCATTAATCTAATTAAACATTAGAGAAAAGGACATAAGAAACATACAACACAAAAGAGTGTTAACTCAAAGATCAAGACACCAACAACATCATTGCGAGAATCCTTCCTTCTTCATTAATAGTTTTCCAGCATCACTAGTGTGTACATCAACAGCTCCAATAGAGCATCTATCTACTAAGAACTATCAAGAACTACCGAGCATTGAGCTTTGTAACTACAAGAAAATGAAAGGCTATAAGCTAATAGTATGGACTATAAAATCATCAATTTTGCTAACCCTAGAAATGAGGTTAGACTTCCTATTTATGCACATATTTTCCATAAAATTAACCTAACCTAACTTTACACTCAATAATAAAATACAATATCTTGTGGCCAGTACTATCTACACCACTTTACAACTACCTCAAAAAGAGTAGAGGGCTGATATGTCAGAAGAATAAGAAAATAAGAGAGGTATGGAAGAATCAGCATCAAGAAGAGTGCCAGAGGAAGAAGCGAAGAAATCTAATCTCTTCAGAGTTTGAGGCTACATCCCTCATCAATGCAATATGTGGCTCACTATCTTCAATGTGCCAAGTAGTTAATGCTGGAGCGATGCCTTGGGAAGACCATCTTTCAGAACCATCCTTCCATATGATGCACTCTATTAGGATCACCTACTTTCTGACCCCATTATTGATTGTTGGATAGCCACCGGTTGACTTTGAGGAACCTAGACACAGGTCATTGAAGGAATAGAAAATTTGTTGGATCCAAAATTCCAAAGTCCAGGAGCTTGCACCCAAAGAATAATGAATTCTCAAAATACACCTTGCTGGTGATAATCCCCAGAATCTGAAGAATTTTATTGCCCTTTACTTTTCTTAAATGCCTCCAAAACTTGGCTGATGCCATCTTCATCTATGTCCTTAATAATATTCCACCAGTCATAGACAACTTCAAACTTCTCTTCAACTTCTCTAGAAGCCCCATTCTGGAATTCCTCTACTATTTACAGAGCCATGAGCCCGAAGCATCATTTTAGATATTCTTGATAACTTTCCTCCATCAAAGTCCCCGGTCGACTTGTGACACCCTTACAACAAATGCTTTGAATAAGTCCAATGGATATTGGACCACCATGACTTTCTCCCTTAGGGTTGTGACCAGTTTCTTGCACACCTCAATTTTGAGGCCAAGTCTGGAGTACTGGGCCCAGAGGAAATTGACTGATTCCTCTCCCAAAATTCCTGTCTCTATGATGGCCTCTTCCCTGGAGTTGATGACTTCGTCCAACCTGGTCTTCCACCCTTATATTTCTCCAATCTTCCTTCCCATATAACAATGGAATTGGTTACTTGGAGGAAGAGATTTTTAGCCAAGTAAAGGTTTGGGAGGTATACAACTAAAAATTTCCTTATGGTTGTTATTTTCTCAGTGACCCACCCATCCATAGCCTGGGCCTTCTTCATAGCTCTAAGAGCATCCATGTCACCTTGTGGAAGTGGTGGTCCAGAGGTGGAAGCTTCCAGATGGATCTCAGCTAGGTGCTGTGTAAGTTCTGTAGAAGTTCAAAGAGATTCTCATTCTTTTCTCTTTCCTCCTTAAACTTTTGGGCCTATTTATCATATCGAACCTCTACTACCTGGGTTGCCTCTCATAGCAAGTCTAATTCTCCCTGCTTATCTCTCCTCCCTAGAGGCACTTCCATGATTGTATAATCTTTATCCCTTACCACCACTACATCTATATTTGGGGGAGGTGTTGCATTGTGCTTCCTTTTGGACCAGTCTCGAGGGTATGGACAGTCCGGGCCTTTTTAGGCTTCTTGGCCTCTATGTTTTGGGCCTTCATTTCGGCCAGAGAGAGTGGAACACCTATTTCTGCCACTGGGGCCTTTCTCTTTCTAGATTCCACCA
The DNA here is from genome assembly GCA_018584345.1 of Thuja plicata. Classification (NCBI taxonomy): domain Eukaryota; kingdom Viridiplantae; phylum Streptophyta; class Pinopsida; order Cupressales; family Cupressaceae; genus Thuja; species Thuja plicata. Next base: position 563,880 of record MU225887.1, read on the forward strand.
TCCATTCTGGTGATTGGGGTAGTTATGTTGCTAAGGCTTGAGTATTAGGACTCCCTTCAAAGTCTAGAGGTGCATTCCCGGTATCTGCGGTTCCATCGAGCTCTTTCTCCTTTCCCTGTTCCTGTTCCTATTCTTTCTCTTCAGAGGCCTTAGTGTCTTTTGCCCTATTGGCATCCTTATCTGTGATGTCTAGGATCTCCTCTCTGCTGACATCAACATCACCTATATCATCAGGGATTTCCCCATCCTTCTCAGCATCGGGTGAATCAACATTCATATCCTCGGGGATTCTTCCCTCATCATGTTGTTGTTGTTGTTCTTCTTCAGTGTCATTCATGGGGATATCCTTCTCTATTGTGACATCTTCCAAAGGTGGTGGAGGTGTCTGGCCAAGGTTAAGCATTTGTGCTGGTGTGATCACCACGCTGAATGTACTCCGGGGCACTTGGTCACCTGGAGTAACCAAAGGCATTTGGAGCATGATGATTGGGGGTACGGTTGATCACATGGGTCTAGTTTCCCTGGTCCTTGTTTTCTCATCATTTTCTTACCTTGGTTCTATCTCAGTCTCTTGGACCGGTGTTTCCTCATGCTTGGGCTCCTTTTGTGCTTCTTCCCAGACTTCCTGCTCTATGGCAGCTTCTTTCTTTGGGGCTTCTTTCTCAGTGGGGGTCTCTTCCTTTTCCTGGGTGGCAATTTCTTCCACCACCTTGTCTATTTTCCCATGGAGGTTCATAAGCTCATCCATCCCAAAGATTTCATTGAAGTCATCATGCAGGGGAGAGACCTCTGCTATATCATCTAGTTTAGGGGAATTTGAACTGACCTCTATTGGGGGAACATTAGGCATGTCGCGACCCATGTCTGTGCTTGGGGTAGGGTTTACCTTCTACATATTCTTTCTTTGTAATGGGGCCCCGACATCCAAAATATCTGTGAAATATACCTCTATGAATACCTTCCTACTCATTAGTGATGCAATTGACAGGGATCCTGGTAGGCAAGCAGATGCCACTAGAGATGTGAGGAGGCTGTGGGAGAGTTGGGTACTTATCTTCTAGCACGTCAGCCTAGATGCCTCCATCTATTCCTATATTTGTGCCATCATGGGGAGTAGACCTTGGGTTGGCACTTGTGCTGGGGCACTTTCCTTCTTCCCCTTACTTTTGCTTGGTCCCAAGGCTTTGAAAGTTGAATTAGACCTCCACACAATTGGGCCCTTTTAGGTGCTCCTTGGACACACCCACTCAAAATATTTATGACTATTATCTATAATGGGGTGACATACCTCTTCAATTTTTAAGTTCTTTAGGGTGCCCCAATCCATTGGAGGGAGATCCAATTTATCCATCCCCTGCTCTTTATATGTTGGGTTCTCTAGAGGCCCATCGTCTATGAAATCTTTTGGAAAGCCCTGAAGGTTGAGGGCTTTCATCACACCTTTTGACATACGGGAGTGCTGCTAGGCCTAGAGATCAAAAATGTCTTTCCAATATACACATAAATCTTCAATATCATTTTTATGTTGCCCGGATGCCCGAGGCAGTGCCTCCCTTATTTTCCCTATTGGGTCAAAATTGCTTCTAGTGTGGTGGAATTCTGCCAGTCCCAGACTCTTTAATTCATTGTGAGCCTCCTTGGCCACCATGAGACTACAAGAATAGTTCCCAAAAACCATTAGGAATAGAATAGATACAACCTTTTTCAAGGCAAATAATGCGTGGAGCTCTAATATTTGTTTGCAGAACTCCAAAAGAATGATCCTATCCTCGTGATATCTTGGGGAGTAGGTAGGGTTTCCCAAAGAAGCCGGTCACCCGAATGTATGTATGCTGCTGCAACTAAATGAAATAATTTTTGTAAGTTCTTACCAAGTTCATCACTTCCTATGACAACCAGTACCTAAAGTCCTGAGTAAGTATCATAATGTTATGGTAAACAAAGGCATCGTTTACCTGACAAAAATTAGGGAAGCTAAGTTCCTACTGGACCTAGGGATAATGATCCCATGGAACAAACTAGCCGGGCCCGTTCCTAAGAATGCCCACTATCTGCAAACCCTAAAAAGTAGGTCTTTGTTAGGCGAGTTCCCACAATACATAAGATGTCATGTAGAACTTTGAATTCTAGAGGACCCCCTTTAGCTGCACATCTACATGATTAGCGATGATAGCTTCCCAGTTGAAGGTTTGCCTATGGGTGGTGATGAAGTAGAGATAGTAATACATCCATGCCCAAAATTCCCGGGCATGGGGCTCTCCAAAGATCCTACAAATAAATATGATTCCCACATGAATACATTCTTTAAAGTCCCTGCAGAGAATCTCTAGCTTCATATTTTTATAGTCCCTTCTTGGGGACTTCAACTAGTGAGTGTTGAGATGTTTTCAGGTGAGGAGGGAAGCAAAAGTGGAGCCCTATCCCTGAAGCAAAAGTGGTCGCATCCAGATTGACGATGAGCGCCAGATAGTGTAGTGGCTAGGGATCAGCTAGAAAAACAACCTAGGTGGGGGCATTGTAGATCATTTCTAGTTAGAGTATCATCTCTGGTGCTTACACCAAGCAGGGAAAGCTTGCAGCTTTGATAATTCCAAAGGTGGCCATGTATTTCACCATATCATCTCCAACAGTCTCTTGTTGGTATATGGTTTGGACCAAGCCTTGCATTTCAGCCCATAGTCCAGGATTTATATCTGTTATTTCCTGCAATTTGGAGTCCACCTTGGACCCCATAAGAGAACCCTCCCTTGGGTATTTAGAGGTTAACGGTAATTTGGCTAACATCTTCTCGGCCTTAGTTTTTGTGGCTACCTGAGTGGAGGTACTTGGAAGCCCTGGACTATCAGGAGGAGTGATTACTTTAGACATTTTGATTGGGCTATCTGCAACCTGCAAGACCGGAGAACTATTAATACATAATATGGTAAAAATATAACAATATTTAGGGACTCCAGGTAATTCACCACCATTTTGTACCTGTTCAAAAAGTATTAGTATGCATCAAAATCCTAAAATATTGAAGTTAACAAGGATTGGATTCTAATCAACACCCGGGGGTTCTGGGGTATTAGTTTAGGCGACAAAAATGGAATGAAGACCCAGGGGATTCTCAACACCCAGAGTTCAGAGAAAATATATGTTGTCAATGTGATCAGTAGTGAGACATACTCGGCTGACATGGGTCATCACGTGGCCACGCGAAAAACAACGTAAAGGCTCTTAATGGTGACAAGTGGGCCAAAATAGGGGAAGTGAATGCCAGATGGGATAGGATTTGAATGCTCATTCATCGGAAATTAATCTCACCTTTAAGATGACATGAAAGAGGAGAGAGAAATCTATCATGGCTCAAATGAGTGATGTGTTGAGTTTGAGCCAGAAAGGTGCCATGAGAGAGAGCTCAACAAATTGGGTCCAAACGTGAGAAGGGCATGACAAGCTCTCCATAAACATGAAGGATATACATAGAATACACACATTTACAGAGGGTCAAATCAAAACTCACAGGTAGACCAAAAACAAGCAGATATAAATCTATTTACATGCAACTTATAGAAATATACAGGGGTATATACAAAATTTACAAAGTAGGCACAAGAATTTTACTAAACTTACAACTACATAGAGGGCGAATGACCCTTTGGCAGAGCCATCCCACCAACAGGAGGTGACAACATAAATGAAACTAGAAATAGAAAAGCCAACACAAAGACACCGCAAAAACAAAACCAGAATGAACACAACAAACAAAGCAAAAACTAGAAAGGAGAGCCGAAGGACCTACCTAAAAACACGGGGAATGCGAAGGAATCAAGCACGGGAGACACTTTTCAAATGATTCACATTTGAATGACCACGACCCAATAATGTTAATTGATTGTTAAACACAGAGAGAAAAACATTGTTTGATATCCTTAATCGCCTTTTAAATCACTCTAATTATTCTGAGTGTTTTGATCATGATAAGTGTGAAAGTGACTTGTAAATCCTATTTATACCCTTAGGGTAAAAACATATTTCTTTCCTTCCACAAACTCCAAAATAGGAAAACCTCCAGACTCCGGGCCCATGGATTCCATGCAGACAAACCTTCTTATAAAAGAATACATGATGGCAGAGAATCCCAGAGTCGGGGTTTTCGACCAACTCAAAATCCAAACACACTCCGGGATCGGGTCCTGGAGGAAAGAAGAAAAAAAGAAAAAGAGAATGACCCTCATAGAAGCAAATCCTAGAGGGGAAAAAAAGGAATCAAAATAAACCAAGGAAAAAGGAAAATTAAAAAAAGGGGGACCCAACATTTTTCCCACAAAATGTAGGGATGGGTATGCAGGGCATAACAGTATCCATCAAGAAAAGAGAAGTACTTTTTACCAGCTAAGGTATCTAGGACTTGATCAATGAATGGCATTGGAAAATGATATTTCTTTGTTGCATTGTTCATTTCTCTATAATCCACACATATTCCCCATTTACCCCCCTTTTTAAGTACTATTACCAAAGGTGAAACCCATTTACTGTCAGAGATTGGGTAAATAAAACTAGCACCCAATAGCTTTTGCAGCTCAGTCTTTACAATTTCTCTTAAGGTAGAGTTAATTCTTCTCTAAGGTTAGAAGAGTGGTAGATGACCTTCATTGATGTAAATTATGTGTGTACAAACTTTTTGGTTCAAGCCTGTCATGTCCCCATAGTCCCAAGCAAATTTTTTTCATGCTTGCAAGGGAGTTAGTTAGCAATGCTACTTATTGTGGTGGTAATTTGCTGTTAACATGAAGATTGTGGCTAGGAGAGAGCTCCATATTAGTTTTCAGCTCAAGCATTGATACCTCAGATATTGGGCTTGTAGATATCTCACAGGATAGTAATTGATGGATAATATCATGTCCTACAGGAAAAACAGAGTTCTCATTGGTAGACAAGTGCAGAACAGAGATTTTAGAAATATCTATTTATATGACACAATCATTGGTAAGGATACTTTGAATCACATCATCATCTTCTTTCAATTTTAGGAAGGATTTTCTATGTAACATCATTAGTTAAGCAATAGATTTTAGCTCTTCTTCCTTGTCTCCCAAATCTGGCCAAATAGGAGTACTCAAATCTGGTTGGAGTTGGGTAGGAGGATATAATGCTATTTTCTTGATTGCTTGGCCATTTTAAATTTTCATCTTTCCTGATATGAAACTAATATTAGCATCAATATTGGCTAACCAAGGTCGTCCAAGGATAACTAGATAACCAATAAAATTGACCTTAGGTGATAATATCAGGAGGTTAGCAGGATATTCCTAGGAATCCAATGTGACTACTATATCTTCTATTATGCCATCTGGGGTGATAGTGGAACTGTCTGCAAGTTATAATACTATTGGAGTGGTCCTTAATCCCTCTATACTCAACCTATGCATGGTATCCTTATTCATAACATTTATAGTTGCTCCCAAATCTACTAGAGCATTCTTCACAGACTGGCCATTAATTATAATATCAATAATTGGGCTTCTAGGGTTAGAGTAATTTGGAATGACTATATTTCCCAACATAATATCTGTAAGTTTACCTATAACATGTACCATTTCGGATCCTTTTTCTTACATCCAAGATTTTTGAGGCATGCTTCTTTAATGGCTTTTCCATAAAGAGGAACATCTTTGATAGCTTGAAATAGTGGAATTTGGATATGCATATTTTTCAATTGGTCAAGGATATCAAATGGTGTTTGTTCCTGATATATAGGGTTGTCCATACTAAGACTTTGTGGAAAAGGAGGAATAAATGAGGTGTGAACATCAGTTTGACTTGGTATATTAGTTGGTGGGACAGTATTTGGCAAAGTAGTTTCTGGAGCTAGTGTTGATGCTGCAGGAATGTCTTGAATTTCCATTATAACAGGAGGTTCCAATACATGTAGGGTAGTACTAGATCTCAAGTGAATATTAGTTATCTCTAATGCATAAGAAGGGTACTATTGAGAATCAATATCATACATTGATTTTTGTTGTTTCTTGTTGTTAGGATTGGGCTGTGGTTGAGCAGGTAATTGGGTTGGCCTTGGAGTAGGACTTGTGGCTACATGAGGTGTCATTATTGCATGTTGAGACACTAGGGGTGGTAAGGGTGGATAACCAATATTTTGATTAGGCCATTATTTAGGTCCTCTTCATTGGTTATATGGTTTCCAATTCCCCTGTGTTTGCTGCCATTGATTTTGAGGATGTGGCCATTGGGTTTGATGTGGGTTAAGCCACTGGTTTTGCTGAGTATTAGGCCATAAATTGTTCAAAGTAGGTTGTGAGTACTGAGAAGGATTTTAATAATTCTGGTTCTCACATTGATTATTATAAGGATTAGAAAATTGCAAAGGGTCCTGAGGCATACCTTATCTTGAAGCTCATGGCCGACGTTGAGAAACACAGAACACTTGCTTTCCATCTCCTATTTTAATGTACTCAGTAGGAAGGTGTTGGTTCTCCATGAAGTAATTATATTTTTACATTAGTATACACAAGGAAAAACATGATCTACACCATCAATTTGCACTAGACTAAAAAACAGGGCACAACACTACCCGATGCCAAGGTTACCCAATACTGCCAAGTTCAAAGCATCCTGATAAACACTATTTAGTGTTACCCGATGAAAAAATGATAAAGGAACCCAACAAGTAATAACAGTGCAACCTGATGAAACATAAAAGAGAGGAACCCAAAAAATGAAGGGAACCTGATGATCAGTTCAACAAAGGAACGCTGATAGACTTTTAGTTCAACCCGATGACCAAGAACCAACAGTCAGTTACATCCTGCAAAAAGTGGATCTGACTTTCCACGTCAGATAAAACACTAAATTTGTATATATAGCTTCTTGATTTGTTTTAAAACCATTATGTGTGGAGGAAGCAATGTAACTATTATTTTTTTAATTAGTTTTACTAATTTTAAACATGCAAACTAAAGATTAAGGTCAAGTTGTAAACCTTGGATCTAAGAGTTAACATTGTAATGCATGATTCTAGAATAGGTCAAATACTTCTATAAATAGATGCTCAATCTATTCTGAACATGTTGTTGTTCAATGATGATTGTATCCATTGAGAGCATCTAAGGAAAAAACAAGATATTTCATGCACAAGGACAGAAAATGATGAAATCAGTTTCAAGAACAGAACGCAGGCTATTGACAAGTAGAGAAAAGGTATTGATCAATCACTATAGGTGATATTCTTATTATGAGAGCTTTAATGGATCTTTGATTAGAAATTAAAGATTGCATATAGTTAGGTCAAACATATGTGCTCATTTTAACAAGTGTAGTACACTTAAGAAATCCTTTCAAAAAAGGTGGACCTAACAATCCTATTGTAAATCTCTTAACCAAGTGCACACTTAAATCAGTGTTGCTAAAGCTCTTAACAAAGTAGATCTGAACTGGTCTCCACTCTAATACTCCTAATAGGGTAGATTATTAGAAGTGATCAATTGTAAGCCTTTACCAGCTCCCTTCCATTCTATAGATAGTGAAGTTTTGTGGGTGCTATCACCACCGTAGTTTTTACTTCCTAACAATAGTTTTCTGCAATATCATATCTTGTGTTATGTGTTTATTACTTTCATGAATGTTTCTATGAATGTTTCAAACAATTAGAGATTATGAATTAATACTACATGCATAAGAAAGAACAACAGTAATGGACAGTAATACAGTAAAGAATGATTTCTAATGATCAAACGTGAAAAGTGTTAAAATGTTTAGAGGTACTGATTCAACCCTCCCCTCTCAGTACTGCTTCCCATTAATCCCAACAATTGTTATTAGAGCTAAATATCTTCTTGGAAATCTTAAAGGATTAAGAGAAAAGATCATACAATGGAGAAGTACAAACTTGATAAGAATATTGAGAATAAAAATCTTGAGATACAGATGTTCTATAAATATTAAAAGGAAGCAAGAGTCGTGATGAGAGAGCTGTTGGATGAGAGGAAAGGTATGGCAACTCAGAACAATGAAAAAGATTATCAAGAAGAAGAGATTCCAGATTTCTTTGAATCTTCAAGATCAAATACAAGTAATACATCATATACATCATAAGAGAACATTACAAGTCTAAAGGAGATCAATCAACACCTGACAAAACAAATAAAGATGCTACAAGTCAGTCAAGAGACACAGATGGTAAGAATGACTGATGTGACAAGTTTTGCTAGACAAGCTGAAACAAAAAGAACACTTTCTATTGATGACAAAAGGAAGATTATAGAGAAGCTACAAGAGAAGGAGTTAGAAATTCAAAGACATGTTGAGCATCACCATGAGATTACAAATCAGATTATTCTTATGAGTCAAGAAGTAAACATAATTAATATAGAGCTCATTGAAAGAGTACAGGCTATCAGTGAACTAAGAGAAGAAAATGAAAAACTAAGGAATGAGGTTAGACTTCAGCAACAACATAATGAATTTATCAGAAAGGCTAAAGAGAGAAATAAAATGATGGATGATTTTCTTGAAGGACAACGAAGAGTCAGCAACAACAATAGTTTACACTAGTAAATTTGAGCTCAAATTTCGACGACAATTGGTTGAAATTTCGACATTAATTAGTCGAATGCACGACCAAACTTCGACCAAACCGTTCGTCGGTCTTTTTTTGTCGAAATTTCAAATTTTTTGTTAGTAGTCACAATTTCGACCAACATAAAGGTTGCAATTTTGACTATTACTCTCACTCAATTTGATGGAAACTTCCGACCAATATATGGTCAAAATTTTGACCAATATATGGTGGAAACTTCCGACCAATATATGGTCGAAATTTCGACTAATATATGGTGGAAAATTTTGACCAATATATTGTCAAAATTTTGACTAATATATGGTGGAAAATTTCGACCAATATATTGTCGAAATTCTGACCAATATATGGTGGAAACTTCCGACCAACATATTGTCAGAATTTTGACCAATATATGGTGGAAACTTCCGACCAATAAGTGGTTGAAATTCTGACCAATATATATTGTCGAAATTCCGACCAATATATGGTGGAAATTTCCGACCAATATATTGTCAGAATTTCGACCAATATATGGTGGAAACTTCCGACCAATAAGTGGTTGAAATTCTGACCAATATATGGTGGAAACTTCCGACCAATAAGCAGTTGAAATTTTGACCAATATATGGTGGAAACTTCTAACCAATAAGTGGTCGAAATGTCGACCACTAGTTCTGGAGATTTTGACATGGATGCTTTGCTTTCCACCAAGGCATTGGTTGCAATTCTGACCAATATTTCGTGGAAACGAACCTCTGATTCCGTCAAAATTGCGACCAACATTTTGGTGGAAAGTAAAACAAGATTGGTCGAAATTTCGACCATTTCTCTATTTTAAAAAAAAAAAAATTTACCGATTGATTTTTTTTTAATTCTACTTGGATTCAACTGTGTAGTTTTTTGAGTCTCATTGGCTCTGGGTGATGCTCAAAGAGGTGAAGGATGGGGATCGACTTCCCGGGAGG
>MU225888.1:0-16452 GCA_018584345.1 Thuja plicata
AATGCTTGATCTCAATTAGGAATGCTTGATTAGAAGACTTCCTTTGCTTGATGATAGTTAGACTTTTTAGACTTAGAGAAAATGAGAGAGAAAGCTTCCCTTTTATATGAAATTAGGGCACAATCTTGTAAGGAGGCCTACATAGAAGGATTAAATTTCCATTAAACACTTTACCCCTAGGAGAGGACCTATATTAAATATAATTTAGGAATCAACGCTTTGGAACCCGAAATAGTCAATCCGGAAGCGGGAAAAACTTTTTGCAAAGGTCGACCTCCAAAAAATGTAAGACCCTGGGTCAAGGTCAAGGTCGACCTTGACCTAGGTCAGGGTCGAGGTCGACCCTGACCTAGGTCAGGGTCGAGGTCAACATAGACCTGAAAGGTCAACCCTGACCCTGAAGCCCAAAATCACCAGTCTGTAGTTTAGAATGCAGAAATCAGGATAATCAGGAGTGGAAAGAGGGACAGATCAGGGGAGAAGCCATGTCAAGATCAGGAACCCATTCAAGGCGCTTTTCATGACCCCAAACCACTTACTCGGAAGGCTAAAAATGTCTACAATGGAAGTGCTTCCATTTTCTGACTATACACTACCATATGCCTCTTTTGAACTAATTTAGGAATCACATGATACCATTTATTTTCAATTTTTCTTATTAAATTCTCTTGACAACTTTGTGTTTGAGGTTAAAAATAGCACCCATCAGGGAAAAAAAACCTGTCTACTTGCATCAAGGCCTCATTTTCAGACTTTACAATATTCATGTGGTCCTTTGTCCCCCTAAAGCTCTAATTGTTTATGAGGCCCCAGTGTCATAGTCCTCCCATCAACCAACATTATTGATCTGTCTGGTTAGAGAAAAAATAAGGGTAACAAAAAGCCGAGTGTTAGTAAAATTGTCTCCCACCTGAGCACTCCTAAAATCCTCAATTCAGATGTTACGGTCCTGGAGCCTGGCTCTAAGGGAGAAGACTCTTCGTTTTCTACTTCTAAGGGAAAGGGAAAAAACATTTCCTACAAAATAGGCCAAATTTATGGTGTAGGAGGTCAATACTGAGGAGAAAGAGGGAATAGAGGAGGAGCATAGTACTCCCAGAAGGTCTAATTGTCTGGCTATTAGGTCCACAAAGAAGGGGAATAATCTTTTGGTGGACTACGATTCTAAGGAGGACACAAAGCAAGGTAATCAAGCAATGAATGAGGAGAGTGAGGAAAAGAAGAACATTGAAGAGGAAGATTTGGAAAAGGAAGGCAGTAGTAACTCGAGCAAAGATACTTCAAACAACTCAACCCCACATCTCTACCAAAGTGAAGCAAGGACCTACTAAAAATGACAAAAAAATGTCACCAATTGTGGTTGAACCAATTCATATTATCACGGCCTCGGCCACATAATTGGTTGGCTTACAAAATGAGGTAAGTAGCCTAAGAAAAAGAGTTAGTGAGGTGGAAAGAAAGCTTTGGAGCATCTCTAGGTTTAGTCTTCATGTAATGCACAACTTGACAACCTCTATCTACTTGTTGCAACAAAGAATAATGGAAGAGGGTCAACGGGAGGAGGGAAATTAAAAGGAATTGTTGAAATTGCTTACTGATGACTAGTCCCATGTTCTGCACCAGCCAAGTAATGATATTAAGGCTCTACCGAAGGTCTAGTGGAGCTCTGCCTCATCACCCTGTTGGGGTTTTTTTTTTGTTTATTTTCCTTTGCAACCTTCATGGCTTCTTGAACTAGTTTTGTTTTTTCCAGGTCTGTGGTAGGACTAGTAGGATTATGACTAGTTGTTTATTATTATTATTTTTTATAATTGATAGTACTTGGTCTAATGGCGGTAACTTTCATAGTTATAGGCATCTCGCCTATAGCCTTTGTTTAACTTTAATTTTCTCGGCTCTAGGCTTCTGTTGATGTTTTTCTTTTGTTAGTGTGTTGTGTCTATATGCCCTCATTCTATTGTTTTGTAAAGGGTTAGCACCCTAGTTTTTTATATTGATTAATATGAAAAACATAGAGATGAACAATGTTATTTTATCGATTCTTGTTCATGTGATGTTTGATTCTTGCATATACACAACACAGTCAATCAATTCTTCCATTACAAATCTTGTAGCCTCTTTGCTCGTGGTAGAGTGTCCCACATGATCTGATGCACTAACTCCACCAACATAGCTAAAGTCTTGAAGGATAGTCAAGGTACAACAAAATTTTGAACTACACCAAGAAAATATGTCTAAGCAAAGAAAATTTAAGAATGTAAAGTCACAATTATTGGAAGAAAACTCATGGGTTAAAATTGTTGTAGTGACTTGATTATTGTGACAAAGAGATTGAAGGTAGTAATTCTAATTAAACGGTTGATGCGCATAAAGAAGTGAGGTGATCATGAGAACATCCATCATGGTGCTCTCCATCACCACATGAACATAGAAACTCACTGGGAGAAAGGGAAATATAGAAGAGACACCCTTCTTCACCAAATCTGAAGGGTTGTGCAAGTGCTTCACCATGGGAGAAAGAAGTCTAATTTTGTAAGTGGAGAAGATCATGGAAAGACACTCAATTTCCTTAATACAAGTTGTAAGTAGATTTGAATCCTCATTATCTTATGTAATGATTGTCAACATTTGTTCTTCTAATACTTTTGCATCTATGAATTAGGATTGAATGCGACTCTTATTAGCTCATAGTGTTGCTTTCTGACCGCTATGAATTCCATGACAACCATGGCCAAATTATACTGTAATGAGCTTACATGTATTTAAATTGGTCTCAACGAGCTTTAATAGAGCCTTAGCGGCTTTTGCTAGCATAAAAAAAATTCAAAGAAAATATGTTAACGGAGATGTGTGACCAATAAAACCACCAGCGTGAGGATACTGAAATCTGGTGGGCGATGCCCACCATATAAAAATCTCGTCGGATAATTATTTAGTGAATGTAACTTATACTAGATCCCCTATGATTCTTTGTTATAAATTAGGATTTTTCATATTTGATTTTTATAAATGCTTTTGTTATTAATTAGATCTCATTAGGACTTTATTTTCCTTCCTTGTTAGTGCTTTGTAGTTTATCTTTCTTTAGGGTTTTGTTTCATTATATGACCTTACTTTCACCCACCTTGTCTATTCTTGTTTGAGCCTCTAGGTTTCTTTTTTGATTTTATGATTTAATTTTTCTAATTTTTACAAACTTGAGATTAATTTATATTGCTTCATCCCTTTATTTTTCTTATTCATATTATTTTTTGTTTTCCATGATCTACATGGGACCCTAATCTTCATTTGTGAATGAGTTCTCATTGAATTGTTAACATGGATACATATTCCATTGATAGAAAAATTTAATCAACATTTTAAAAATTAGTTAAAAGGTCATGGAAAACACGATTATGACAAATATGCATATGTAGCTAAGCAAAAACTCATTCTTAAAAAAAATGCTTATTGATGCACTTACTCATCCTTAATATCCTTGGTAATCAAGTACTCTTTTATATAAGATAATGGTCATTCCATTTCGCATGGAATTTTTTTATAATATTGATATTTTGTTGATGGCTTCTAATCAGGTATCCTCTCCCCTTCATCCTCTTCTAAGTGTTCAACTTCCATAGTTACCTCTTTCATGACCACTCATGTTGTTACCCTTGGTGTGTACCCTATATCCTATATTATCACATCTAGTGTTCCGTCCACTTTTACCTCATTAGTGTTCCACTCACATCTCATCCTTTTACATATAGACCTATTAGTGTTACCAACCATACTCATGGTGCTCATATTATCCCTAAAAGGAAATATGCACTTTGTCCTATGAGGATAATGTTTTGAGTCATATTGTGTGTGTAATTTGAATACTAAAAACCTATATAGGACATTAATATGATCTTTCAACTCAAATTAAGATAAAATACTAGTTTAAAGCAATGAATTGAAAACAATTATGACCATCCTATTGCTCTCTATTTTTAGGGACTTGATTAGTGCTTTGAGCTGCAAATTGATTCAAGTGACAACCTAGAAAACAAGAATTATGATGAATTGGTGGATCTATGCTAGTATGAGTGTAAATTCTATGGTGATTCTATGCTAAATGATGAAGAACACAAAGATGTAATTATAATTTTCCATTATAACAATGCTCAAAATGAAGAATTAATATACAAACCAACATTATGCCTATGCTTTAATGGAAGTGGATGTCCAAACCAGTGTTATGCCTTTACTCTATGTGAAGGTGGATGATTTTACTCTAATTATGCATCCTATTTATAGGATTTCCCAAGGTGTAGGGGGTGAATTAGATTAACCATGATCAAGATGTAGGTTAAGTTGAGTTTAACGATATGTCCAATTGGAATGGACAAGATTCCATTTTAAGATTAAATGGTCAAGATTGCAAAGCCTCTTGGTGATCCATGTGCACTTGATTGTCATCTCCCATTGGTCAATTTGATTTTTGTCATGTAGTGGTAGGTGAGACAATTTAGGAGGAATTAATTCAAAAGAATTAATTAAATTAACCATGTATGATATTTGAATGTGTTGGATTTAATTAATTAAAGAACTATATTATCAAATGGTTAATTCAATTACATTGTTAATTAATTTTTTATTTTAATTAATCCAAAATGGCTTGAATTTAATTAATATTTGCTTTGACCATATTTAGGCGTATACACATATCAATCCAAGTAAACTTTAGCAAATCTTATACATAGTAACAATACAAGAAATAAAAACAAGAATAAAATAGAAGAATAATGGAACATGGCACAAAGTGACACTAGATGTACCCTAGAAAAAACTTTGTTAGGGAAATACCCGAACTCTAAAGCATCACACGAAATGCATCACTCAATAGCCAATTGTTATTGTTAATGATGTGAAAATGTGAATTAAAATAATGAAAATAATGCAATGCAATATCCAAACTCACAATCCACACAAACACAAAATTGAATATAAGACATGCATAAAATCATGTAATACCATCCCTTACATGATGCAGTTATTGTAGTTTCTCAATATTGATTCTTTCTTGTTTGATGGTTGCGTCAATGTCATAGGTTGATTATTTTGTTTTTTCATATGAAATCCTGAACTATTATTGGTCATAATAGCATATATATATATATATATATATATATATATATATATATATATATATATATATAATTTACTATTATTATTTGTCAATTGGACAATATTTAATATAGATCTTTAAATGACAATTAATATTGATATAGTTTAATATATATATTATTATTATTAATTTAATAAAAGATTGATTGAATTCAAAATATTGATTTTTTATTATTATACTTTGTTTAGGTTATAAAATAACGTTGGATCATGTTTGATTAAGATGGAATAAGACAAGTCGAGGTAAACTGTGGAAAAGACTTTGGACTCAAGGTTCCAAAGTTCCAAGGTTCTTTCGAAATCTGAACTCTAAGGGAAATTAAGACAAAGTAACGAAAAAGGACTGCGGGGGATTGAAGATATTTTGGAACATCGAACTTGAAATTCTGAGTTCCTACCAGAGTCGTATCTCTGTAGAAACTATAAAGATTGTGTTAGGTTCCTTCGAGAACTTGAAACAAACTATAAGGGGGAACAAGATTGGGCACTTGTTTCCATAGGACTTGTGCTTAGCAAAACTACCCATCTAGGGAGGAGAGAGAAAAGGCATAAAAGAAAGTAGGAGCAATTAAGATGAAACCAATCCAAATGCAAGCCAAGATATGGGGGATACGAAGATAATGAACTATTAGTGGGGATTTCGTTTCCAACAGTACTACCATGCGAGAGACTCTTAATAACCAGTTGGCACTCAAAATTCTATCTATTTTGAGAATTCGTATCACCACTTCAATCAATGATAGCTTCTCTGCTCAATCACATTTCTTCCTCGTATTCGAAATGGAAGTTTCTAGATTGCAAAGTTCCGAATTAATGGCATGCTATTCGCTTGGAGTGTTTCTCTTCCATTCTGTCTATTACAACATCGACTACTTTGGGCATTCTTCTAGACATCCGTGAATTTCTGAGAATCTTATCCGGTGAAGCAGATAAGATTTTGTTCATTTATTACCATCCTTGTCGTCTGCAAAAGAATTCACCTCTCGACTTCTATCAACCATAAATTCTATGCTCCACCACGTTCTCTTCTTCTAATCGAAACAAGATGGAAGCTTTCAATTTTGTAGGATACAAACCTCCAAATTTTGCTTGGAATAAAATTATTCACTTCATACTCATTGTAGTGGTAATCCGTTAATTTCTTACCTGGCATTTAGGAAACCTGGCTGACATGCAGCTCTATACATGGGACGCATGCAAAGTTTCTTTTAAATTTTTATTTAAATATAGAACTTAAAAAAATATATATCCTACAGATTTATTTTAAGGATGAATTAATAATGTTTATGGTAGCCTTGAACTTTGAAGTTTCCTGTGTGTGAATGGCGTACCACTGTTCTATTCTTCCGAAAAAATAAATTATGTATATATTATTCATATTTGATGGTCTTTTTAAATGCAGTGTATGAGTTTTTAAAATCAGTTTCACAAATCCTCTCTATAAATATATAAATTTTAATTTGTTGATATTTTTTATTGCTCCATACTTTCTCTGTGCTCTATGTTTTGAAATTAATTAACTATATAGTTCAGTGGACTATATAGTAAACTAAACTACATTATATAATGATTATATTTGTTCAATTAATTGACTTATCTATAATTAAATTATAAACTATGAATAGACTTTGTTTATAATTAAATTATAAATGAATATATGTATATAATGTCTATGTATATAATACATTAGTTTAATATATGTATTTTAAAAACTAATTATTTTGTATTCAATACAATAGTTACTTTTATTGACCTTTATATATATATATATATATATATATATATAACACACACATATGCATCCACATTGTTAAATCTTTGACACACACAAGATTGGGAGTATTGGATTTTGACATTTTTAATTTTTTTTTTCAATTCGCCTAGCCACTTAGTGTAGCAAATTGGAACTATGGGGTTTCTTTAAATGGTAGTTATTATAACTTTACATATTAAATTTTTTACAATATATTTTTGGCACAACTAAGTGGGCAACTAATAAACAAGTAAGGGGAGAAAAGAGGTGAACAAATGAAAAGACTAAGTAGTAGCTAGCAAATCAATTAGAGCTTATGACAGTAAGTAGATAGACAATTGTTTAATTTGTAATCAACATATTTTTTGACCTTGAAAGTAAATCATTTAGAGTGTTGTGTGTGCACACATTTTCATGAGGGAAGAATAATATTTTAGTTGTAATATCTTTGTTCCACACAAAGAGTTACAAATAGATAAAATTATTAACTAATATGTTATTATAAATGTAACAACTATTTCATACTTTTCTTTATATTACCATTTATCTAAAATGAATAAGATCATAACTTTATAATAGAACAACAATCTAAAAAGTTAAATCTTACTCAAACAAGTAAATTATAAAATAAGTATAAATATTTTAATCAAATATATTATGATTATAATAATAATTAAATATAATTATAAACATAATTTACTCTATATAAATATTATAGTAAAGTTAATCTTACATTTAATTCTTAAATATAATTATTAAAGAAAAATAATTTTTTTAAAAAATTATTTGTATCTTTAATCTTAATTTTAATTCTAATTAATTTTTATTATAATCAAAATTTAAAACAAAAATAACGAAAACATAAAATAAAAATCTTACAAATAAATAAATAAACATAAAACTATATCATATTGTTTTTACCATGCATTAAATTTTGTGGTTCATTTTTATTTTTATGACATATTTCCTATCACTGCAATTTCCTGCTATTGCATAAAATTTGAAAGAGATTAATACACAACATAGAATATTCAACAAGGACATCAGATGAAAAAGAAAAAGTGCAGATTCAGTGAAAGATGTAGTTTCAGTGACTTAGAACAATTACTTTTATGATTTGTAAAATTATTAATGTTTCTCCCAAATTTGAAAGAGATAATTGATGTGTCTTCTTAGTTATTGACAATTATAGCAGTTACAGATTTGATTACTGTTCATTCTCAAGCATCTTTTTTATTATGAAAGTCATATTATTCTTGATCTATTATTTCAAATTGTAGATTTATGTTGTGGAACCATCTAAAAATGTTGTTTTGATTGGGTGAATACTTGATTTGAGATTTTGAGTTTTGTGTTGTGCTTCTTTAGGAGCTGAATTGTTAAAACTAGTTTCCATATAAATTTGAAAAGATCCTCTGCTATGCAGGAAATTGATCTTTGCCATTGATTAATGATTATTAATGCATGCAATTTTTTTTATCCTTCTGGCCTTGAAAATCTATTACTCTTCTCAAAGTTATGGTTTGGAGGCCATATTACAGAACCATAACCTTGAAGTATTTAGGGGGATGTTGAATGCGATTTAGCTGAGCTAGGATAATGATTAGTATTTTTTGTGTTCATATTTAATTTTTTTTTATTATCACTTCAAAGTCTAAATTCTGAAAGAATATCAATTTATAAAAAAAACCCTAATCTAAAATGACAAAGTATATCAATTTAGTTCATTGAATAAAAAAAACATCTCTCAACTATTCATAAATCTTTTTAATTCCTATAATATTGCAAAATTAGTAATAGAAATTTCTATAAACAAAACACCATATATTTTATCAAAATAAATAAACGGGTTTCATTTTAAAGAAATTCTACATTAGTAGATTGTAATACATAATTAGAAGAGCCATGTCTTATTAGTATCTATCCAACAACGAGCCACCAAAAAATCTATTAGAAGGGGCAGTGAGGAATGCTAGGCTAATATTCTATGTTACGATTGACTTCATTTACATATGTAAACATAAAATCCACTTGAACAATATGGAGCTTCTTCATTATCTAAGTACTATTATCATTTGGATGATGAAGAAATCCGTTATAAGCTTATCAATTTTTGTTTCCTTGAATTCACCAAACCACAATTATTGATTTTGTTACGGTTCTCTACTAATTATATTAATGGAGTCCTTTGTTTTTGACAAATCACAAACAAGACCAGAAAACCCTTGAATTGAAAACTTAAGGTTCTTCACAGTTTACTTAGATTTGTTCGTGATAACTGAAGCATATCTGTTGTAAGTTCGTCCTCTATTGCACCAAGAGGAGGTCACTGTCAGTGAGACCATGACTTGGTATCGAAATGCATTCATATATTATGGCTGCCAAAAATACACCCTTACTCAATTTTTTTAAGATTAGGGTTATGGTGTATTACTAGGAGATTGAGATTAATTGTCGGGGAAGGAGAGAGTTTTGGCTTGATTGCTAGAGGTGGATATGATGTGGGTGTGTTTTTTGGGGCAGGGATGATAACTACAGCGTAGCATAATCCAATTAGTTCAATCAAATGAATGCTACTATGTACAAGACGACCTTCTACAATGATACATGCTTCTAGATTTATTTTTTTATACACCTACTTTTATTACGTAAAGCTTCAAATATGCTCTCAAATCAAAAACCTATCAGCGCATCCCTTGCAACTCCTATGGGTGCAAGTGCTAGTCAATAGATTAAATGGTTATACTTAGAGGCGTGGGCTGTCATGGAAGTCATGCTTTTATTATTAAGGTGTCACTTATTCATTCTTTTGGGGTAGCACGTGCCACATACCCATATTTTTTCTTAAGGACATGTTTCATAGATTTGAGAAGTTTATTTCAAATGATATGAAGGGAAACTAAGACGTGTTACACCTTTTACCATAATGATTATTAAGATTAAATAAATTGCATGTTTCAACTATAATCAGAAGCATGATTAAAATTTCATATCAGAATATATAACTAACTGCACAAATGGTGAAGAGAGGCAAATACATGCTCTTGTTTTTGGAGGATCATCATACTAAACCATTTTCCCTCTTGTCATGACTCTACATGGGGATTGGTCTTTGTGGGAGAGGGGGAATTTTGAGGGATACACATGCAATGGCATAAGAGGATAGAAAATTGCATGTGGGAGGAGGGGATAGAAAAAGAGGACATGATGGAAACCAGTATACCATGAAGGAGGGGGATAGAAAAAGAGGACATGATGGAAAATGAAATGTATGAAATAGTAAGTGAATTCAAAACCAAGGCATCCCTTTGATATCATTCTATTGTTTCTCTTTTTATTCTTATATGGTAGTATTGCTCTAAAAAAACAAAAGTGCATAAATGCAACATAAGAAAGGATGAAGTGATATGATGATAGTAACAAGGAAATCAAAGAGGAATAGTTTGTTTGAAATGAGGATTGTGATCACAGTTTATAGGCATTTTAAGCTTATTCGACGTGGGAGATTGATTGAGGACTGTCGATGATCGACGACTATGATTGCTTGAGAGGGTGAATTAAGTAGAAGCAAATAAAAAAATTGCATTTGCAAGTGGAGAGGAAAATAGAAGCGAGGAAGAGTTAAGTGGAGAGGATATTTATTGAACGGTAGTAATAAGTGGAAATACAAGTGGAAGGGGATGAGTTAGATGTGGAAAGAAATTAGATGGAAGTGAGTTAGAAGTGGAGTATTTATTAATTCATCCATATACTGGTAAATTAGCCAATTAAATAAAGTAAATTTATTTAATTTTGAAAATGATAGAAAAGGGACAAATAGATAACTAGAAGATACATTAGAATTGGGGCTGAAATACTTAAATAATTGTTTGACCCTAGGATAGATTAATGCAATGATTAAATAATTAATAAAATTATTTAATCAGATCGATGAAAAGAGTGATCGACCAAACAACCGACATAGAGGAATAATTAGTAAAAAACGTAGCCACGAGAGTAAACAATTTTTAGTGTCTATAGTGTGCTTCTTGATGTTGTTTAATGTAGTAGTAAGTGAATATAAAATAATTTAACATTTATCTTTAAATTGATAATTATCAACATATATTACATATAGTTTTTTAAAATATAAGTATGCTAATATATCATCAATATTAGAATTACCATTTATTTTATATGTAAAATATCAAATAAAATTATCAAAATTGTATTTTTAGATTTAAAAATTATAAAATTATAATTTTATGAATTATATAAATTCAAAGAAAATAAAAGAATTTATTTATTTCCAACCTCATTTTCATGTTTAACATTTTTATATTTTAGGAACTCCACAAATTAGGGAACATAAATAGAAAGTTGTAAACTAGTCTCCTTTCTATATTTCCCCCNTTTTCCCCCCCCCCCCCCCCACACACACACATATATATAATTTTGAAAATCTAAAAAGCACAAAAATATTTCATTTCAAGTAGTTTAATGTGGAAACTTGTCTTTTCAAGCAATTTCCCTTATAACATTTCTCCATTTCATCATGGGATGCCCTGCATACAATGACATTCATTCCACCTATGTGGATATTTTAGAAACGGACAACTTAAGTACTTTATTTGAAGAAACACGATTAGATAGAACAACAAACCTAGTAATTAAAATTCATTGTAGAAGAGTAGATTTAAAGAAGATATTACAAAGTGCTTAAGGTTTTGGCACCCGGTTCTGGGTGTATGCTATTCAAAGGATCTCATAGGCTACTTTGGCCTCACAGACGTTATTAAAATTTTTCATTCATTCATACCATCGTTATTTCTTTCCAAATACTTCGCCTTCAAGCAATGAATTGGTTTTTATTTTGAAACCACAAGAATAACATACACTTGTGCCATGTCTATATATGGACATCAATCACAAAATATATATGATTATCTTAACGGAGTATGTGGGTAAGCAATGCTCAATTTGATATATGGATAAGCACATTTTAGAAGATTGATTTCCCATTTTTGCAACTTGCTTTAGTCTACTCCAAGGAAAAAAGTGCCGCTTAGCGGAAAAAGTTGACTAATTTGTTATTGATATTTTTGTCTTAATAATTTAATAATATAAATTTAAAAATTGTAATAGTTTTATTAGGATTTGAGTATATGGGGAAGAGTATCAGTTATCGTCAATGTTATAATAGTCATATACACAACGTGCACTCAAACGCCCAATTACTAATTTTAAAGGAATTAAAAAATGATATCTAAAAGCCCATTTATAAATATATCATGTAGCAATAGGCACCCACTTGTACCTCCAATAATGGATATTTTTGAACGACTATTAGAATATTTTTGAATGAACACTGAGTCATTTGTGCATAAGTATTGACAATTTTTGAGGTAATTGCAGTGCATGGTTATTGGGGCATCTTTAAGTAGGTATCAATCAACACTTTGAAATGGCCACCTTTTGACCCTTGCCCACATAACAGATCCCACAACGTGTGTTGTTACTATCCACAAGCTAGAATAATAGCTATAAGTAGTTAAGTTGCATACAAAGACAAGAAAAAAAATCATTGAAATTCAATTTGTTGTTTATGATGTGTGGGTGTGCGAAGTTAGCTATAATAGCTACTGGTATGCTTTCCCTGATTTTTGAGTTAAATGTATTGATCCATATTTCATGAGTAGCGGTTCACATGAACCTATGTTTCATTAGAATGAATGGTTCCACTTAGCACTCATTGAATCTAGGTGATGCTCACAATGGTGAAGCATCCACATTTTTGGATAGGTCATCCATTCCAATACTACTCTAACTCAAGTGCACATAACCATTGATTTTTTCTCAAGATCAAGCTCATTTAACTTGTTACCCCATTTCCAAAACTTTTGGCAAGTTTCATGCCTTGTCAACCATTGATTATAGAGCCCCTTAATTCATAAATTAATATAAAATACTCCGCAATGAGATTGAAAGACTAGAAAAAGACCTTTATGAAATGATGATTAAGATATTCCACATAAACTAATTTGTGACTTGATCAACAATAAATAAAATATTTTGATGATATTATGAAAATTGTTGTTTTATGCTATATGTCTATCAAACTAATATGATAAACACAATAAAAAATTACCTAGACAATATGAAGATAACATAATAATAGACAACAAAAATATTATGTTTATACCAATATAAGTGAAATCCACATCATCGTAAGCCAAGAGCACCTTTGAGAGAATTTAAAATTGAATAAATCTCACTCTAAATCAAGAATTGCATTGTGCCAATTAAAACCTATACTTCAAATAAATCCATCCATATAAAGATTGAATGAAACTTTAAAACTAACATGATATTAAAAAATCATAAGGAATTAAATTTTAAGAAAAATAAATTACACACACATATACATATGTATACACACATACATATATATACACGCCTATAAATCCATATACATATGTATCACATTAAAATCTATTTGTCTTTCTATAAATATAATGTTTGAAATGCAATCCCGATTTAAATTAACTACATTCCATATAATCTAATTTATCAAATTCCTACACAAAATTGTAATAACAAGAAGCCAATCCGCCAATCCTACATGTTAAAGAAATCAATAAATAATTAATTAATGTCTTAATCATAAGATAACACAAAATACATACATATAGGAACATTAAATAAATAATTAATGTCTTATATAGCTAGTTTTTAAGAACATTAAAAAAACAAAACTTAGAACATAATTACAATTATGAAATAGTATATTCAAAATACAATCGTGACCTCATGGCGATCTCATTCCATGTAATCCAACATGATAGTCCCCACCTAGTTGTAAAAGGGGCGACTCTTTAGTAGCCATGCTGACCGACATACAAATCTTGCATTTCAAAACAAATGAAGCTATTTGAATATAATAATGATGGTTAAGTGTATTCAATAAATGGAGACGACCGGGACTGAAACTCATGTGATGTGATTCCTCTCTCATTGTGGGTATTGTGATGTGAAAGTAGATGGTTGAAACCAAGAGAGTGGCCATCACACTCATTATTCCCATCAAACTCATGCCCCTCTCGGTTGAGTATCTAGAGTTAGTAAAGAACAAGTACTATGTGACCATGGATCCCATGTTTCCTCCTGCCCCCACCATTCCAGCTATGGCTCCCACAGATCTTTCAACCAAAAGATAAAATATTCAACAGATTGCAGACACATTTTTTCTTGTAAACACAAAATTACTGATCAATTTTACATGTGTGGATCTAACTCAAGTCATTATGCAAAAAATTGCATCTACCATGGAAATGATTTGTAGGCATAAGTTTTTATTTCATATAATTTAGGATACTACTTTGATCACAATTTTTTTAATTTAATTTTTAGTTTTTTTTATATTAACCACTATAGAGAAATATTTAAAAGATAATAAGTTGGATAAAGAGGAAAGTCCACATACCTATGAGAGATGAATGGTATAATCCCATAGGTGGCACCACAAGATGCTTGAACAAATAGATAAAACATAAGTAGAAACGACACAGACAGAGGCAAAGACCCGCTGGCTCCGCCCAACAAAATGCAGAAAACTCAACCGGTCGTCTGGAGCGCCCATAGGACCCACAACCTACCTCACATGCCTAACTGGCGTGCCGTCAAGTCTGACAACACCCCTCCACACAGGCACATCATAAAATTTGAAAGCCCAAATCTCGAAGCAATGACGCCAGCAACTTCCACGTCAAGATTAAACATGTCGTAGAAATACGACGCTATGATATTATTGATGGCTAGTTCGACGTTGAAGCAGTAACCATAGGTGACTGCCAAAACCTAGCTCTTGTAATTGGTGATCGCGTACCATGTGAACGTGGGTAGTTTGTTGGCGCTCGTAACTCGAGCATAGTCACCCTCAATCCGGTCCTGGCCAAAGAAGAGGACCAATAAGCCCATGGTCACCTGCATTAGCCCCGACACGAAGAACGCTACTCCACACGATGTACTGATCCCAACCATTGTCTGTTATATTATATGTATGTATATGTTCATCTCTGTGATGACAAGTTTGCAGGTATCGGGCATCGTCTTCCCTGAATTGGTAGGAGTGAGCGCGCCCTATCATAATATCTCAATAGTAAAAGAGGGGAGATAACATTCAGGCCTAAATCTTTACCTTAAGCCTACATTTTGTCCTAAGAATGGACAAGTATCTGACTGACTACCTTATCTGAATCTGTCAAGGTGACATGGAATCGTGAGCCTTTTGTGTATGCTTGTTGCTTTATTTTAGTTGACTTTTCTTGTTTGGATGGGTTTAATTAAATTAATGTTATGTTTTGGCTTGTTTTGTTAAATGGTTAATTAAGGTAATTATTAATGTTAATAATTACACCTTTAATAAGGTTAAAATATTAATATATTAATATATGGCTATTTAATAATTAAATACTAATTAAATGTCTATATTTAATTAATTGATTTATTATTAAGTCTTAAATTAATAATTGAAATTTAATTAATATTAAATTTAAAAATTGAAATTAATTGCATAATTGAATTAAATAATAATACTTTAAGTTGCATAATTTATTTAATTAATTAAAATAATAGTATGCATTTCATATGCTCTTTATTAAATAATTATGACTTTGACTTTATTTTATAAAGTTCAGTTGTGCACACTTAATTTAAGTTAAAATTAAAATTTAAGTATTTTCTTTTCAATTAAATTATAATTTTTAATTCCTAATTAGAGTTGCACTTTTTCAACCCTAATTTCTTAGGTTTTCTATATATCTAAATTGGAAGTCATTTGGAGGCAATTCAATCAGGTTGAAGGAGAATTTTGGGAGTTAAAGAATTTTTGTAAAGCTCAGGAGTATTTTGGATCGCAATGTTCTTCATTATTGTTTTCAAATATGTTCTTCATGGTTAAGATAGGGTTTGAAACCTTTGAAATTTCAGTGTCCAGATCCCTGTCTTCTATGTGTTTGAATACTGGAATCCCTTTGTATGTAATTCATTGTCTGTTATTGTGTTTGTTTTATAAAAATCTCAGGAAAAAGGATATCAATTTAAATCTAGGGCTTTCGTTTGTACTTAATTCCATATATGTGTTTTTGGTGCAATAGGGTTCATTAAAAATGTTAGTTTTCAAAAAGGGTATTATTGTTTTTCTAGTTAGGGTTTTGGTGTGTCATACTTCTATCAGAAATCGAATTACATGTCTTCTTACAAAAGAAAATTGAAAATTTCTACCTAGATCTAGATCTGCATAATTGATTAGGAAAATGAGGATAAATTGCATGATAGGATTTTGGTAGGAAAACATATCTATTAAATTAATAATTGCATGAAAAGATGAAAGGGGGACTGATTTTGCATGTAAATCAAATTAGATAATTAATCAGTTATATCTTTTTAGAAAATTTGTTTAAGAAAATTAAATTCACTTTTGAATTATTTATGAGTTACATGGTTTATTTCAAAAATTATAAATAATTTTTTTTTCAGATTTTATTTATTTTAGATTTTATATATATATA
>MU225888.1:31784-63753 GCA_018584345.1 Thuja plicata
CTGAAATTGATTTAAAACCCTAATCGATTCAAAGACAATAGCTTTAACTCATTGAAACTGGATAGGGATAAGAAGAAAGTCCAGAGGCAGAATGAATTAAAAGAAAAAAAGTTCTGCAACTGCGTACTGAGAAGAGCAGAAGAGCAGTCGAACGGTGGCAGATTTGGAAACCCTTCTTTTCCAGTCGAACGGTTGCAGTCGAACAATGCAGAGATGAAACAAAAACCCTCGAAAATGGCAAAACCAAATGATTCGAACAGTGCAAAGTGCAGTTGAACAGTGCAGAAACGATTCAGAAATGGCGAAAAAATGATTCGGAAGTGAAAGAAAACCCCAAAATCCAAAGCGGGAAGATGACGGACCCGGCGATTTTATTAAATTTGGTTATGAAAAAATGAAAACGGGAATATGAAATCAAATTCCACCTTTTCACTGGGAAGATGGTGCCGCTCGTTTTCGGGCCTAAACCTGGTTTTCACCTGCATAACCCGAATTGCATATTGGGGTTCCAAATGGCGGATTTCATTATTATCGGGAAGTGTCACCGCCAATTCCGGTTCAATTCCCGCAAACAAACGGGGCCTCATCGTGCTACAAAGCAAGGTTTTACGGCAACGAGTGGCGGCCGAAAAGCAGGGAAACAATTAGGTTAGGATAATAATACAAACCAAAAATTAGGTTTAGGTTAAAAAAAGTTCAGGCAAAGGAATTTTATATTTTATATCTAGGTTTTCAGTTATTAATGATAGAAAAATATTTGTTAAATAATTAGATAATTAGTGAATAGATAGAGAATATATTTAATTAAATATAAATTTTATTTTGTATAAAAAATCCACATTATATGTTCATATATGTAATACATGTTAAAATTTAACATGACAAAATGTTCAAGTATTGGGACTTGTTCAACCAAAGATTGGGGGTGGTAATTGACTACGATGGGTAGGGGGTGTGAAAAATGACAATTTGAACACTTTTTAGTATGACATGTAAAATTGATATCAATTTAGATGATGATAACCCGAAACCTTAGTTACAAGCACTTAACTAGTTGAAGAAAATGTCATAAAAAATTTGGCCATTTTTATTATCGTTATGATAGATTTTGAGTGGTCCAAAGTTAGGGTGCACGACTATTAGGTCCTCTCCCCTATTCATGAAACAGTTGTGTTGTCCTCTTTTACAAGCAAATAATAATGTGATTACTTAGTTTATAATTAGTTGATAGGCTATATTGCATGAGCTTTTGGGAAATACCTGTCTGACGCTGGGAAACCATTGTTTCATGGGAACCCATTGTTTCACGCAATGAATGCATATCAATCTAGATTTTTTTAGATTTGATTTGATTTTTTGTTTAGATTTGATTTGATTTCATAATATCTACACAGGTCATCAAGATTGAGAAACCACACATTGATGATGAATCAACATTTCTCCTTTTTCCTCTTCTGCTGGCAAGGACCGCTGCAATTGCACAAAAACACAAGGAGGATTCGCCACAAGGTGAGCTGCAATTGCATAGAAGTACAAGGAGGATTTGCCACTCTTTTGAATCAATTAACACATTGTAAAGAGAAATCAAAGCAAGCTTCTAAAAATGGCAGAGAAAGGCAAAGTCTCTATAGCCATACAATAACAAGCTCATTAACTCACCCTTGAGTAGGAGAAGACTCATAATTGTAAGCATTAGCAAGATTAGTATTGCTCTCCCTATTTAGCCTGCCATATATCTTTGCGCGTAGATCACGCACTGAATCCACACTCTGCACTGGTTCCTCGGCCCATTCTGGGCATTCCGCTTGCCAGAGGTCTGCTTTGTTATCCATTCTGGACTGGGTAGGAGTGGCGGGAAGACTGTAAGAGTAGCATTGTTGCAGCTTCAAAGGCCTAGGAGAGGATTCACTCTGAATACAAGCCATTTGAGGTTGCACCAACAAAGAAGGTGGGCCCCCTCCTCCTCCTCCATTGTTAAGCTCCAAGCACTAGAGGGAGCTAACGGGTTCTATAGCGGCCAGGGTGAAGCCAACATTCAAAGACACCATGCGCGAATAAAGACATGGTTGACATATCCATCTCTATGTCCAGAAAACTCCAACTTAAGATCCTCGAAGGGCTTCATTTATCTACAATAAAGTAAAACAATACATAGTACATGACCAAATACTTCTCAAATATCAATCTTTGGCCTCTCTCAATAATTTCATTACTTTGAGATGAAGCTCATTGACAATGAGGGTTTTTTTTTCAATTATAAAAGGGAAGAAAAAACCATAAAATTATCTTGGGATGATGCTAAATGATTCTTTAATAATATGAATCACATTATTTAAATGTATTTTCACCAACTTTGATTTTCTACGATACAATTTGATCCCCTAGAATACACTTCTATTGCATCCATATTTCCACCTAATAATATGAAGATTAGGAAAACCATGTTAGGCACAGTTATGCTCCCAAGATCACACTCCCAAGAAATTTGTACATGAACTATTCAATACATTTTTCCTATACGGTACATGAAACAATACATTATTCAATACATTTTTCCTATACGGTACATTTTTACACATCCTTATTGCTCTTACATCCTGATGATGGATCACGGAGTGTGATCTGAAACGTTGATGCTTAAAAATATACACAATCAAAACCCAGAAATCAAAGCTTAAATTCAATGGATTGTGGAAATCTAATCGCTTTACATGAAACAATTTCCAATCTAGAAGTGAGTTTAATGCGTCTCAATTAACTCCTCTAAGATCTTCAAAATGTTTTTAGTAAGTACATCATTACTTTGAATTTTTACAATGTTTAACAACAAAAAGGTGTGGATGATGTATTTTGTCTCCGCATAAGGCTTAAAATGAGCCATAGCTAACTAGGGTTCTAAGGATTTCAATGGCTTTATTAAATATCTCAACTACTCAATTATCACTCTACATGCCCTCACAAGGAATACACTACCTATGAAAAGAATTAAATGTCCTCTATCATATGTTGTACAAACACTTTTCACAAATTAAATTTCAAAGAAAAGGACAAGTAGAAGGAACTTTCAGATGACCTAAATTACTTTAATGGTCTTCAAACTCCATAATTCACTAAATAATATAAAAATATGGTTAGGATTTTCTTTAAAATGTCTATTTACTGCTTCTCTAAAGCCTCATTATTGACTTTTTTTACATGAAATCGTCTATGAGGAATTCAAAAGTTGAAACTTAATGCTTAGAACATAGCAAATTTGAAAAATGAAAGACTAGTGGATGGAATTATAATGATCCATTAACAACCATCAAGAAATTTATAAATACACAACAAGTTTAAATTAATGGCTTAGCATTATAGACTAAAGCACAAGATGTTAAAGCCTGGATGGTAAACAATAACGAGCTATTTGCATGCATTCTTTTATGATTGAATGGTATGAAAAAATCTCAAGTCCTCGATGAATGGATATGGTAATGTCAAGTAGCATTTTTTTTCCCTTTTGCTAATTCAAATTGGTAGTATGGATTATTAAACATGTAGAATACCTCAGTTCATGCTCAATGACTGACAATGGATTAACAACAATAATTATTTCCAATGCATTTGCATGTTATATGTAGTAGACACCTATATGGTAAGTGGTAAAGTGGATTAACTAAGATAAAGTATGCACCTAATATATTATAGGTAGATGCTAAGAGAGAATTACCTACTGATAAGGTTTTATCATGATCAACTTCATGTCAAATCCACACACTCAACAAATTACAAATGCAAGACCCTTGGACTAATAACATAACCACTCCATAAGTTGAATGTATATGATTATTTGTGTGCATAATTGTGAATGTTGTGTAGTAGAGGAACACATAAGTAGAAGTACTTTTTATTTTCAAAACAAAAGTAGAAGGAATGCAATGCAAAAGTACTTTGAAATGATATAAATTTTTAAAATCATATTCAAGAATTCAACACTTAATTTCATTGACATTTGAAATCATACCAACAATCCATCACATTCTCATTTCACCATATCTTACCCCTATAAACATTACACAATAGCTTGTGTCTCTCGTTTATAATGTCAAGGTATTGGTTGAAATTAAGATTTAACTTTAAGATTTAGAATTATAATTATTATTATTAATAAGAAGACACATAATTCACTTTGCTTTTATAAATACATCTTATAAAGTATAAAAATGGAATTAAAGGATATAAAAGGCTTTTACAAAATTAAGATGAGTAAACATAAAGCTCTTCAAAAATTTTAAAATATATATACAACCATCTTATTTATCCGACGAAACCCCCAACATTTTCAGGCTCCAAGTTGATCAACCCTCCTCTCTACCACAAATCCTTGAGAATCGTCACCAAAACACACATGAATACAACAAATAGGGGAACAACAATAGATCAAAATTAGAACAACACTTGATCAAGATCATACTCTGAAAAAAAAAATCAACAATTCGAACAATCTTTACCTCCTTTCTCACTTCTTCGACAAATCAAATCTGCAACCTTCTATCTATCCACCAACCAATTCCAGTAACGATGCAACATCTCTCTCGAGGAAATAACACTCAAACTACTCACCATACCCATTGCAAGCAGGTCACGGGTTCGAAACCCTCCAACAACGGTAGGACCATTTAGTACCAAAACTTCCACCAAAGGCATTCAATGAAGAAACTAAGGAAGCTACAGGAAAATGGAGAGGGGAAGGGAAAAATATAAAGCTGCGAAGGTGGGTTAATTACCACTAATACCTGAATTTAACTTTTGATTGACTCGTTTTCATTCTTAATCTATAGGAAACAAAAATAAAGCAACCATGATGAAACATAAGTGAGATAAGCTTTTACAAAAGTGAAATGCTCAACTCAAGTGTATCAATCGCCATAGCTGGAACCTACTCTTCCAAGTGCTAGAAATCCAAGGGAGACATAAGAACAAAACACTGCTCCCTAGGAAGTTCTCAAGGTAGGCATCATCATCAAAGAAAAAGTGGAAACACAAAAACCTCCATTGTTGAGCCATTTCCTTGTATTTGTCACGGACATTAGCCTTCTCGTGATCAGGTAATTAGATAGCACTCCACCATATTGGTCAAAGGAAACATGTGAAACCACCATGGATGCTGCTCACAACGAGATCCACGCACATAAATTATGTACATTCATTTTGCAATAAACAGTGGTTCCAACCCATATCCCTGCAAACATTATGCTCCAACTATTGCACTATTTTGTGCAAATCCCATTGTAATGGCATTGGAAATCACCCATGCACAAGTTTGTATTATTATTAAAATTAGCATTTCAATGACAAAACATAAAATGCCCTTTTATAATGACAAAATCTTAGAAATGTCACAACGGTTCTGCACATCAACCAATACCAATTTAGGGCAAATTTGTTTAATCTCAAGCAAGTTCTGGCAAGGCGGCTTTATAACTTCCCATGTAATACTTTGTGACAATATACAAATTTGGTAATGGCCACGACATCCATATATGCGAGGTACGTGGATTCTTCTCCATTGTCATCGATTTACTATTTGTACAACTTCATTTTTACAGTCGTGCCGTGCTATTTTTTAATAAAAATAATTACTAAAGAAACTAAATCAAACCCTAAATTCGCATTGGGATTATCATACTCTCAGATTCATTTATCGATAGGAGTTCAAGGAGTTTGAACCTATCTTCAAAGTTCTGAAAGAAGGCCATCACCAAAAACTTTAGACAGACTATATAACAAAACTTTTTATCATAATAGACAGGTTAGTTATTCATAATAGCAATAAAAATTATTACTAGACATCAAAGTATTATTTTACTATTTTAAAAGGTATAAAAAATAGTCTATATTACTAAAATTTAAATAAATGATACATATATTTTAAATACTTTATAAAAAAATATAAATATTTAAAAAATATAATATAAATAAGATATGTACATGACAACAACCATACACTTATGATTTAATAGAAGCTTAATTGTATTTAAAGATAATCAAAGATGATTTTCAAAGACCTGGGCCTCTAGAACACAAGTTTATGCCAGTAATGCAGGCTTCAGTGGGTTTTCATTGGGGCAGTGATACAAGTACTGTGGGAGAATGGCGTACAGCGGCGACGAAGACGATGGCATAGAATTTTACTACAGCAGAAATTTGCAGTCCGTCGAAGATCAATCTGATCAAAGAAAACGTGGCAGCGGCGGTCTGGTGCCTTCCAAATCTACCGTCTACGTGGGTAATATAGATTACTCTCTCACTAACAATGATATTTTTACAATTTTCAGCACATTTGGCAAAGTGGGCAAGGTTACCGTCATGAAGGACCGTCAGTCCAGGCAGAGCAAGGGTGTCGCCTTCGTTCTCTTCACTGCCCAAGCCGATGCCCAGAAGGCCGTCAAAGAAATGGACGGCAAGCTTCTTAACAAGCGCAAGCTCAGGGTTTCAATTGCATCAGATAATGGCCGGGCCACAGAATTTATCAAGCGTAGGGTTTACAAGGACAAGAGTAGGTGCTACGAGTGCGGTGAGCCCGGCCATTTGTCTTACGAGTGCCCCAAGAATCTGCTGGGGAAAAGAGACAGGCCTGAGCCCAAGAAAAGGCGTGGCGGAGTTGCTGGTGCTCACAAGGAGAGGGACTTTAGGGATGAAGAAGACGAGGATGAACCACAGTTTGAGGATGATAATTGGGCGTCTGTTGTGGACACGAGAGGGTTAAATGAAAGAGACCCTGGGACGACTCGGGCGCCTCATGCAGGAAAGAGCGGTAGCAGAGCGAACAAGGGCAAAAAATACTTCAGCGATGAAAGCGGGGATGACGATTGATCACTGTAAGCGTACTTTGATCTCAAGTTTAAGGCTTCCAGGGGTTATAATTGTTCAAATTCAAGGTTTGAAGGTTTAGAATTGTTCAATTTTAGAGTCTTTTAGTGTTAGAGATGTTCAATTTCAGGGATCGAATTTTTCAATTTTATGGTTTGATAGATGGTTGCTATGTGGCAGTTGTGTCGACTTAGAGTTTCGATGCTAAAATCGTGCACACTTTGAGTTTGACATGTTAATAACTAGCACTTGCACCATCAAGG
Organism: Thuja plicata; assembly: GCA_018584345.1. Taxonomy (NCBI): domain Eukaryota; kingdom Viridiplantae; phylum Streptophyta; class Pinopsida; order Cupressales; family Cupressaceae; genus Thuja; species Thuja plicata. The sequence continues at coordinate 38,900 of MU225888.1, forward strand.
TGCAATGGTTACGCCCATAGCAACATATGCTCTATGTAGTGTATTGGAGGGCAGCTGATTTTGTGGAAGAAAGCTAGAAGAACCCACCGCAGTGCAGAAGTCAATATAGAATATTACAAAATCCCAAAATGCTCTGTTGGGAATTTGGGAGAAACAACCGAAAGAAAATTATCAAGCTGGAGAATTGAGGAGGACTTGCATGCTTTGATTTGTTAGAGGGAGAGTTGCTGCAATCTAGCTTCCTCTTTTTTCCTTATGATTGTGTATGGATTATGTTGCAGTTTGTAGTATCTCTCGAATGAGAACATATGTTGAATGTGAAGGTCGTCTAATGATATTACAATGGATATGGTTGTGAAAGTCAGCCCCTGCCTTTCCATATTTGCAAATGTTGATTATTGCTTTTTGTTTTGACTTTTTGTTCTGATTGGTTTGATCGAGGCATTTCATGGAGGTATATCAGAACGATACTCACATAACTTCTAGATTTGAGACAACAATGAATGTGAATTTGGACATTTTGCAAAAGTGTTTCTTGTCATAATCTCAAAAGCACAAATAATTCAATTTCTTTAATTCTTCAACACGCCTTCCAACTGGTTTGGTCGATGCAATCACAACAGATTGTGAACAACTTTTCTTTCCTCTTTGTTCATAAATTATCTGTCTTTTTTTTTCGGTGTGTCGCTTACCCATCTTATTTCTTCATTGATTATTGAGATGGATAACATCTATTCATTAGGCCATCCAAACTGCAATAGTTGTCTACCTTGTAGTACCCAAATGGGCATGTGACTATATGTGTGTTGGCAGTCCATTTAGTTAACATAATAATTTTTAGATTTATGAATTAAATTTAGATATATGATTGTATTTGTGAATATGGAAGCTGCCTTAGTGATTTATATGCCAATTCATTTTTTCTCTTTTCATTAAATGTTTATAGAGTGTAGCATTAATTTATTTTGAATTGGATTGCATGTAATATTTTAATAAATTTATGGTGTGGCTTCAACCAATAAGGTGCAATGGTTACGCCAATAGCAACATATGCAGTATGGCGGTTGATAGGAGTAGTTTTAAAGAGGAACAAAATAAGTGAAATGTAAGCATGTTACATAGAATATTATAATATTAAATCGTCCCTTGACATCTCTACACTTTGATCCAAAAATGATAGCGGGCCTGTGAAACAAGCTTTGAAAATTGGCCAAGTGACCTCCCGGGGCCTTGAAATCTAAAAGACATACTTGCTTCCCGCATATACAATGACTAAAGTAGAAGCATGACACCAGACATATAGTAATGGCCTCACCAATAAAATCTTTTTTTTAACTTTTGTTAATGTAGACTTAATGTCATTTGAATCATTACTATGCAGAAATTTGAAGAAAGTTATGTGAAAATATGAAATCAATCTGATTGAAACAAATATTAATATCTCTATTACATCAACAATGGCAATTGAAATTCGTTTTTGTTTGACATCATAAACTTAGATAACCATGCCCATTTTTAATATCTCTATTACAACCAGAATGGCAATTGAAACTTGTTTTCGTTTGAGATAGTTTGTATGCTGAGTTTGGCGAGGAACAACTGCAGTAGAGAGAGTAACAGAAAATTTGATTGCTTCAAGATTTGTGGTTCCTGCAGAGAATTGGCATTATGAAATTTTAGCACAATTGGTTGTGAACTTGCAATCTATAAAACTCAAAATATAATAATGTGCTGTTTAAAAATAGCTGTCAGTGGAAATTACGAAAATAGTTTTTGTAAATGGTCGGAAACAAAAATGGTTTTTGTAAATGGTCAGAAAAGGCATTCTTGTTTGAGATATAGAGAAACGTAGAAAGATTGGAGTAGGCCCTGTTTAGAAGCAACGCATGGAGCTGTCATAACTAATGGAATAAATCAGTTGTGAAGAGATCATGTGCAAGGCATAAGAAGAGCATTATCCAAAGAAGTGCATCAATGAGAAGACAATATATAAATTGGTTGTAAAGGAAAGAAACATGGAACAAAGTATCAATTGTATTCATTATAGACTTTCAACTGTAGAATATAGCCAAGAGGTAGATATGTCAGAGTCTCCATTTCAGATATTTCAGGAAGAACCGACTCTTTTTGCACATTGAAATCTCATGCACACGAAAAATGCATCATTGTAGCATCATTTCCATCCTTGACATGTGAATTTGAAAATCACTTGAACGGTAAAGCTAATTATGGAGCACATGTAGAGAATATATCTATCAAAGTTGTTGGACTTGGCTTTACATATCAAGGCCAAACATGATTGTTGTACACTTTTGACAACAGTGTCGTCCATCCTTGCTGGTAGAAACACAATTAACACCTTCCATGTAGAATCCAAAATTATTGGCATCTCATGGACTCAGAAATTTACATAATATTTTCCATTGCATTGAGAATTTGAAATTCATAATACAGATAGAAATGTAAAAAGCATGAATAAGGAAAGTGTAGGGGACAAAAAAGCCACAACCACAAAGAGATGGCAAGTTTGAATTGTACATCAACCAAATGTAATCAATAACTGAACAACACATTGTCGCCAAACCTCCAATCCCAACTCTGCTCTAATGACATTAATTCGAAATCCCCAAAACAACAATCCCCTACAGTCTGCCGCCATTCCCACACCCATTTTCCACTTTCAATCCATCACACCCAATAACTTGAGTTCATTGCAGGTGAAGATGAAAATGGCCATGAAGAGGCTTTCACAATATAAAATAAGAGAGCAAAACCAAGCAAAAAGTTTTAATAAGAGAGGCAAAACTTCAACCTTTACAAATTACTATAACCACTGTTGTGGGGACGAGACATAAAATTTAGAACCCATTTGAGGTACCAACAAGGCAAAAATCCTGCAAAGATACATAAAGAGGGTCATCAACAGGAAAAATTAGAATGGAATGGAATGATTTTTAATCATGGTTTAGGATACATACAGTGAAGTTTGAACTCCCCTGATCTGTGGCCTTTTGATGTATCCCAAGACAAATAATAACAGCATTTAAACAATTAGAAGGGTGCTCTATTTTATTGTAACAGAAGATGCTCAACTTTTTTCCAGAATGGCAGATAAAAGAATTCGTTCCAAGTAAATTTGCTGAGAATGTGTGATTAAGGTTTCCCCCAACACTGAAAAATGCACGCCATCTAGTGACACAGATCAGGCCTGGGTTGTTGACCGTTGTTCTGTGTTCCATCAGTGTTTGAAGCTTGATATGGAAAAAATATAATCGCGTCAAATATATACTCTAATGGAAGTACCTAAAAAGTTAAAAACTGCACCCATCTCCTGTGTAGAGCTTTAGAGTTGCATGCACCAAAAAACCGCATCTACAGGTTTAATTGGCATCTTAGTAATAAGGTTTAGTGTGTCCTCAAGATATCCATCACAGGCGTGGGCATGGAATTCAAGCATGGACACCTATTGTTTAATTATACATGTAATGCAATAAGGGTTACTCATGTGATTGAAGCATTTACAGCCCTTGTCCACACACAAACAAAGCTTACAATGTTAGGATGTGTTCCAGAATGCTTCATTAATTCAAAGATTTGGAGAGCTTTCTTGCAAAATCCATTCTGTGCACATTCTGCAACCAGTTCATTCCATTCTTTGACATGACATCTCTTTGAGGCATTTTGTCAAACAATTCAGGCGCGTTGTCTATGATTTCACATATTTGCATCTCTTTCAGGCATTTTGTCAAACAGTTCACGTGCCTTGTTTGTGCTTCCACATTTTGGGTACATATCTACCAGAACATTTCCAACCATAATATTTGACAGGAATCCACCTTCATTATGCTTTGATGGATGCTTTGAAATCTAACTTTACACCTGCCAATTGCATTTACTTAGATGAAAAGTTTCGGTGCTGTAGATTCAGAGGTGCAATAGACTCTGATACCCAAGCCAATTTGCAATTAAAATGCAATTACAAAACAATTGAAACGAAGTCTAAATGAGAGGTAATTCTGAAAATTTCCCTCCAAAGTGTGGCCTCCTCCAATTTTCCCCCAAATCAAACCCCTCATGAAGTTTTATGCTCTAAATGAGGTGCTAAATTTGGATTCAAGTTGATTTGAAAGCTCCTGTGAGGTGTTGTCATTGGACCACCAGCTTACAAATTTCGAACAAAGGGCAGGTCAGATTCAAAATATTTTGCTTAAAATCTGACTCATAAATTCGTATTAATAACCTGTTCAGAAGCGCCCATTTTGGCATGGGCAGGAAGGATGCTGTAAAAGGTTGTCGAATTTTGTTTTACACATGCTGATTGCATTTGCTTGAAAATTTCTGAAGCCTTCTCAACGTGGCCATTTTGTGAATATCCTACAATCATTGCCTTCCATGAAACCACAGTTTCTTGAGACATTTTGTCAAACAGTTCATTGGCCTTGTTTGTGCCTTCACATTTTGGAATCATGTCTAGCAGGGCGGTTCATCTCTTCTATGTTTTGGTGGATTTTAATACAAAATGAGAGTTTGAAAGCGGTGGATTTTAGCACAAAATGACAAACCCTAAAATCCTATTTCAGCCAACAGGGAAATTAATTCAAAACAAAAGATGGACTAGTTTTGATTACAATTTCCATTGTATTGTGATCTAGTGTGATGCCCTTCTCATGTTGGAGAAAGGGGGAAACACAATCGTTTGTAATGGGTATAATGAAATTTTGGGGCAGCAAATAAATGGGCAGTCTTTTGGGTTTGCAAACAAGCCAAAGATGGACAGAGTGGAGTTGAAAATGAAGTAAAAAACGAAGAAACAAAACATCCACAGATGAAAATAATGCATTTCGTGAAGAGGAAGTTGAAGTTTTGAATGAGGAAAAACCTAACATACCTCAACAGTGCATTCGATAATAGAAACAATGATCTTCTTACTGATCAAGTGATCAGCCAACAACTCTTCAATCTCTATAGTTCTCACCGATGAGCAATCAATCCACATCATCAATTCTATCAAATGCATCATCTTCTAGCAATGACTGAACCACATCAGAATCCGACTCTCTGCCTCTTCTTTTTCCTTCTCCTTTCCTACTTTCTATTCCTCAGACTTTTCTTCTTCAGCCTTATCCTTCTCTTCATCACTCTCTGAAAGAGTAACTATCTGTTTTCCTTTCTTACTGATCTTTCTCCTTTTTGATTCCGAAGGGAAACCACCAACAACATCCAACGTCTTCTGACTAGAGGAGGAACCCTCACCACCATGACTCGCCCCCATTGCACCAAAAACAACTAAACCGGAACAAACATTCATCTGCAATGAAGTGAAATATGCCTTACACGCATCTGCACAATTCTCCAGTGACCCTAGATACCTGAAAATCTGCTTACTGAAAGAGATGTCAGTCCTCCATTCCAAATTCTCCTCACCAGGGAATGATTTCATGAAATAAAATGCTAAGAAAATTACCGAAGAACCAAATCTAAATGCATAACCTTCCTCAACAGCTATCTTCGCATTCTCAAGAAAATTATCTAACATCTTACATAAACTGAACATTTTAACTAGCCATCTTGTGAGCAATATAAACATCCACAGCCGAGGTGACCATCACGATTCTAAAACTGAATTTTGTAGGAAATGTCACAGGCAACATACCTCACCACCTGATCAACAAGGGTATTTATCTGGAATGCACATTGATCATGACCAATAGTGGTCAACCTCTTCACCTCTTCATAACCAATTGATTTCTTCCCTGGAATATCTCCAATACTACACAATCCAGTAATGTCTTCAATCACTTTCATTGTCACTTGATTGGGCTTGTCCAACATTAGGTTTCCATCCTGAGACCGACTCAACAGAAACACAATGAACTCTTCATCACCGCACCAGGGGAATTCTCCCCAAATATCCAAACCATGATTATGTTTTCTTTGCAGTTCTTCCACAGATAAACTACTCTCCATTTGCCTAATTTTGCCATGATCAAATTCTTCAATTTTAGCTGCTTCAACAATTTTGATTCAACCGCACTGGTACCACGAGCAACCAACTGAGATTCCATAATCACACTTCACGAATTCCTTCTTCAACTTCTCTTTCAAGATCTTCTAAGCACTTCTTATTTTTCTCCTTGCTATAGTGCCAAAATGATTTTGAAAATTCGCATTTATAACCATGAGCCATCATACTTGCTTTTCCTGCTGAAAATTAAATATCGTTGATGCAACTCGGTCGTACTGCGCACATTGATCATTCAACCATTAACTCTAATTATTATCTATCTAATCATCATACCGAAGACAAGCTAGTTGCAATTGGTATCGCCTCAGAGAAGAAGTGACTGATATAGCATTTTAATACTCCCCCCTGAGCCAAAGCATTCAGCTCAGTTTTCGGAAGAGTTAGTACCAGGACCCGGTACCGCGGGGCTCCCTTCACCAACAACCTCTTTCTTCCTCCATATCATATTAGTCTTATGAGATTCACTTGAAAGTTTGAAATTGAAACATCATTCCTTTCTTCATCATTTACCGAAGCACCACTAGATTTGCATATGTTAGCATAATGACCAATCTGACCACATTTTAAACAATTAACATTCCTCTGACTTGATATCACCAACTGAATTCTAGATCTGCATTGATTAGCCTTGTGACTAGGGAAACATCTGAATCTAACAATGACTATAGGGAAAGAACTAAGTTGTGGAAATACTTGTACTTTCTAAAAGACATCCCTTGGATCCTGGGGGGACTTCAATATGGTAGGAAGGCAAGAGGACAATCAGGGGGTATAAGTTAGAATGGAAAGGGAACAAGGCTTTCTACTGGAATAGACTCAAATCTTAACTTAATCTTTTTATCCCCTTGAGAGAAGGAAGGATGACACAACAAAATCTAGTTTACATGGTGCAATTATCAGCATGGGACAAGTTTTATATGAACCAAGATAATTTTAGCTTTTGGGTTGATGACGGTGTAAGGGTACACCCTTCAACACTTTCAGACCACCACCCTATTATTGCTAACATTCAAGTCCTTAATCATGACAGTAATCCCCTTTGGAGACCTGATTGATTCTTCTTGACCTTCTTAAAAATGACAATTTTTGCAATGCAATCGCTATGCTTTAGGCAAATTAATAAATGGTTGCTAAAGAACAAATCTGCAATTTAAAGATGGAATATTAATGTCAATAGTTGGAAGATCCTATTACAAACTATTGGGAAGATGAAAGCTATGAACAACAAGAGGGTGGAATCTAATTTAAATGGCAAACTCTTTGAATCTTAAAAACGCTTACAAGATCACACCACTAGTCTAGGATTTAACAATGATCTAATTCAAATCAAGAATGCTCTAAGAAGAATCCAAGCCCAGAAGATTAAGGGCGTGAGAATCAGATCCAAAATTAATTGGATGAAGAACGGTGATAAGGGCTATGAGTTCTTTTTCAACATGTTGAGAAGCAAGCCAACCAAAGAAAGTATCAATAAATCTTAGATGAATGTAATGTGGCTCGTGAACAAGAGGAGATTAATGAATGTTCATGACCTACAAGAGTTTAGTCATAGACGAGAATAGAGATCCTAAATGTATAGTGTTGTAGCGATTAGATTTATAGCAAATAAAATGTGAAAGTATTATATAACAAATGCTGATAGAAATATTTCCAGAATTACTTGCTGATCAAATATGTATAAGGCTTGCATTCAATATTTATGTATATGCTTGCCTTTGATCAATCAACAAATGATTATATATATGTGAGGCATGGCTCTATAATGCCATGTCTCTTCATAACGCATTTTGTTGTTGCCAACCACTAATACTAATTGGTGTTTATTTAAAGCATATTTAAGAGACCGAAATCATAAGATACCCGATCACCAAAGGCACCCGATAACATATCATAACGCGGGTAATACACTTCTTAATTGCAGCACCTGATAATACATGGCACGATTAGTATTTGTTAAGTACCCGATCGGTGATGACTAGGAAGTCCCGATCGACACTTGTTTATGATTTGTTAAGTTTAACAAACTCACTGTGTAACCGATACATCAAATCGGTATATATATATATATATATATATGATGTTAATTTGATCAGAACATAATTTCATAATATAAATAAATAAATAATATATGTATATATATGAATGTATATATAATAATAATAATGATTATTATTATTATATATATATATTGATATATATACATATATATCATAATTTATCTATTCTCATAATAGTAATGTCTACTGTATTTTTATCTGATTAAACATCAACATAGAAGCCAAAAATTTCTATATGACCATCATCCCTAAAAAGGTTTCCAGAGAGGACCACTACATTGGAAAAGCATATTTCCTTATTGGATATCCAGAATGTTATAAGGACCTTGCAGAATGACAAATCTCCTGGGGATAATGGTCTCCCAGATGATTTTTACAAAACTAATATTGGATGAATCTGTAAGGATCTGTTCCAAGTCTACAAGGATGTCAAGATCAAAGGCTATACCCATTCGAACCTCTCTATAGGAAAAGAATGAACAAAAGGAGGAGGATGTAGAGGAAGAAAAGAACAACAAAGCTATTCCTGCCCTTGAGGAACAAATCTTGGCTAATGAGCCTTTACAAGAAATAAAGGGCCTGCTTTAAGGAAAAGAACAAAAACAATTGATGCAGCAGGGATTCCTCCATGATATGAAGGACGAGGAGGAGGATCCCAAGGGTATCTTCGTCCTTGAGGAAGAACATACCAATATGCACGAGGTTGCCCCCAACCTATGTGTATTATTGCAGCTGTTATAGAGGAGATTGGTGGTGAGGATGACCTTCTAGATGAGTTCGATGCTATCTGCTTATCTATTGATATTAAGCCATCATCTCCTCCAATTGAAGATCATGAGTTGCAGCAACAACAAGGAGAACACACACTACGAGCCACACATCCAAACCAACAGGATACCATCATTCCAGAGCACAACAATGAGGTCAAGGTTGATCTCTTTGACCTAACACCATTAAGAGGATGCCCCATAAGGCATCTAGCTTTGCAACAAATTTGCAAGTTGCCCCTAGTCATGCTTAGTTCAGAGCATGAGGGCGAAGATCACAAAAAAGAGCAAATTTGTCTTGCTCAAACATAAAGTATCCCTATGTTGGAGAACTTCTTTATTCTCAACATTGGAAGGGCATTCCAACAAGCTATTGTATGCTTGTCATGCTTGCTGCCCTAGTTGGTTGCCCAAGTGTATGAAAGAACAAGAAGCTTGTTAAAAAGGGCAACTACTTCTACAAGCTAGTTAATGGCTTTGTTTAATTTTTTCCTTGTAAATTCTTGTACATAGTAGAGTAGGTGTTTTCAACTTTCCAAGAAGTGCACGAGCATAGGTTGTTTCCCTCTTGGAGATAGTGTTTTTGTTTTTCTCAGGTTACAGAGGTTGCATATTTCATGAAGTTATAGGTGGCCAACACGTCGTTTTCCAGCACTGGTGATTCCATGTCAAATGGATTGCTTAAGGCCATTGATCATATGCTTAACAGGCAAGTATCCTCTCTGAGTTGCTAGAAATGTTGGCTATTTTTGCCACCATTCAGCCTATCACAGATAACCGATCTGAGACATCTTCATCATGAGCTGAACTCTATCACAGTGGGTTAACACGTCGTGTTATCTGCGTTTTGCTATTTTACAAAGGGCGAAATGTCGTCGTGCGAAATAGTGAAACCAATTAGGTTTTTCCATGTGGATCCATTTTGTTCGACTATCAGGCATGTGGGCCAGTGCTATTATCATATTTTCTCAAATTTTAAGCGGTGCATCTTCATGGTGATCAACGACCTTGGTTTCTTTCACATTTTCGCAATTATCCCAAACAACTTGTTGGGGGTAAGGTGTGAAACCGTGCGGTTAATGGGTCAATGCTACATCAACTTTTGCGAGGTGGGCAAACACGTGTTTCCCTAGTTTCGCGATTTTGCAAGGGGCGAAATGTCATCTTGCGAAATGAGAAAATTTTGCCATTTCAGGGTTTCTTCCATCCTTCTCAGCGGTGTTAGTTGCGAAACCGCGAAAACTGTCTGATTAAAAGCTTTCTTTGGTCAACGATTGTGTTTTAATCTTGTATTGAGGGTTTCATGCCACATTTTGACCATCCATTCTTGTGCTAGGGATCTTCATCAACAAACTGGCCTAGGTCTATTTTCCATGCGTGGTGGTGCTTTTTACAGGTGTGCGGAGTGGGTTAACACATGTTTTCCACCTTGATGGTTTTTTTGCTAGCGGCCTGATTTGACTATTTGCGGCCAAGACACACACTAGTATTGAATATTTAATGTCGAGGACTTCTTTGGTTCTGCAAACACAACGCCTATGCATCCCATGCGCATTTATCACTTACAGGATAAGATTTGCCCCTTCCATCTAACAGATGCATTCATTTTGGTCTTCCTATCACTTCATGGATGGATGTTCACGTAGAGATCATATTTTTTATCTGATATTCATTTATTTCTGCATCTGTCACTTGACTTAACCCTTGAGGGGTTTGAACTCTATTGTTTAATCACGAGTTATGCCCGAACTCTTTAAAAATGCAATCTTTGCAAATATTTTGGGATCTTGTCTGGTTCTCTTGCAGTGGCTATGCCCTGCATTTGTAATTTCCTTTTGCCTTACAATAATATAATTCTCAGTTTTTACCTTTTCTTACTATTTAACTATCTTGTGAATGTTTGTCTTGTGTTGAATGTTTCTTTTCTATCTTTCAAGTTTGTATGTCGTGTTTAACCTGCTCATGAATGTTGTATTGTGGATATGTCTTCCCTTGCAGCATTTCATTTGTTTTGACCCACATATGAGTCCTTGGAGGGTAGATTAGAGTTAAGATCTGTGTAGTTTGGGAGGCCTTATTAATGTTATGTGTAGTTATAGGTAGAGAGATCCAAAGTTTCAAGCCGGTGCATCACCCCCTTTCCCTTTCAGCATCTCCTTCTCCCTTTTCCTCAAAAGTTGTAGTTTAGGTGCACCTTGATTGTACGAAAGCCGACCTTTTCTGGAGTTTCAGCTTCAAAGCACAAGTCCCACACTTAGAAGTTGTTTCCATGTTTCACAAAATTGCTTAGGCGTCATAACCCAAACATGGGTGCAAACTTTTGTGATAACAATTTTTTTTACAATTTTACATTGAGGACCCAATGATTTGTTGTTTAAGTACATACCTACATAGGAACACAACGTTCCTTCTACCATTCTTCTATTTCTATTTTAAATCTATCATACGTAATTATATTGCATTTTGTTCGTAAGCAAATTTTGGGACAAAACTTAGACGCAACTGGGTAGGCAGTTAATAAATTCGAGATGAAAATTGTTGTCGACAAATCTCCTGCCCGACAACAACAAATTGTTTTATCGATGAACTTACAAAAGAGTGGAACTGTGTAGAAAGACACAGAAAGACAGAGAAATATATATAGATTCTTTCAGTACGCGGTTTCAAAATAATCAACAAGTACTGTGGGAGAATGGCGTACAACAGCGACGAAGACAATGACATAGAATTTTACTACAGTAGAAATTTGCAGCCCGTCGAAGATTAATCCGAGCAAAGAAAACGTGGCAGCTGTGGTCTTGTGCCTTCCAAATGCGCCGTCTACGTGGGCAATTTAGATTACTCACAAACAATGATATTTTTACAATTTTCAGCACATTTGGCAAAGTGGGCAAGGTTACTGTCATGAAGGACCGTCAGTCCAGGCAGAGCAAGGGTGTCGCCTTCGTTCTCTTCACTGCCCAAGCCGATGCCCAGAAGGCCGTCAAAGAAATGGATGGCAAGCTTCTTAACAAGCGCAAGCTCAGGGTTTCAATTGCATCAGATAATGGTCAGGCCACAAAATTTATCAAGTGTAGGGTTTACAAGGACAAGAATAGGTGCTACGAGTGCGGCCCCCCCGGCCATTTGTCTTATGATTGCCCCAAGAATCTGCTAGGGAAAAGAGATAGGCCTGAGCCCAAGAAAAGGCGTGGTGGAGTTGCGGGTGCTCACAAGGAGAGGGACTTTAGGGATGAAGAAGACTAGGACAAACCATAGTTTGAGGATGATAATTGGGTGTCTGTTGTGGACACGAGAGGGTTAAATGAAAGAGACCCTGGGACGACTCGAGCGCCTCCTGCAAGAAAGAGCGGTAGCAGAGCGAACAAGGGCAAAAAATACTTCAGCGATGAAAGAAGGGATGACGATTGATCACTGTAAGCGTACTTTGATCTGCAAGTTTAGGGTTTTTAGGGGTTATAATTGTTTAAATTCAAGGTTTTAAGGTTTAGAATTGTTCAATTTTAGAGTCTTTTAGTGTTAGAGATGTTCAATTTTAGGGATCGAATTTTTCAATTTTATGTGACAATTGTGTTGACTTAGGGTTTCGATGCTAAAATCGTGGACAATTAGAGTTTGACATGTTAATAATTAGGCTGAACTAAGATTTGGCCGGGTAAGTATCACACATAATTGTGGTTTTGAAGGTGAGTTAGCTGATAGAGACCAATTTTGTGCAGTGAGGTTTTGGCATGCTCACACTTATACGAATTTAGAGCATAGTTCTGTGCAGTGAGGATTTGGTATGCTTACACTTGACAAATGTAACAATTCTGTGCACTTAGGATTTATCAGACAACAATTGCGTATCATTATTTCAAGGGTAATAGCTCCGCATAGCTAGGGTTTGTCATGACCACAGTTATATAAATTTAGGAGTAGACCGCTAATAATTTTGTAGATCTAGGTTATGCAACGGTTGTGCAAGGTTTGAGCTTGACGCTTGTCAATTGTCTGGATTATGGGGCGTTCGCAAGCTAAAATCTTTGGCAGACTCAGTGTTTGACAGGCAAAGAGTTTGAGTTGGGCATGGAAAGGTTTGGAAGGTGTTCAACGTGCAAGCTGAGATTCGGACATGCTAAAAGTCGTACGAAACTAGGGTTTCTCAGTGTAACAATAGCGGAAACTTTCATTTGAAAGGCTAATTAGGGATTGCCAGGTTGATGGTTAAGCATATTTAAGGTTTGATAGGGCAGAATTTCTACACATTGTATGTAGACATTTTATACCATCGCCGACTTGACGTATGCAATCATGGCCTCTATTTCTGTAGAACAATAATTTGATATGGAAGGAGCCTTGTAGAATTAAGATTTGGTATATAACAATTGAGCACATCTAGTGTTTGGCTGAGTTATGTTCTTCAGATTTAGGGCTTGATACGATAGTTGTTTGTAGAATTAGGAGTTTTTTTTTCATCAGTAAACTGCAGCAATGTGGGGCTGCAGCCTTGTGCTAATATCAAAAGAGTAGTACAATCTGGATTTGATATAGTAGCAACACCATTGCAGGACTAGCCAAAATCAGCTCCCTACTAAGAAGCATAGCCTAATCTAGAAACAAACACCTTATAACATCCGACAACAACCAAACTGCTAGAGAGAACATGGGGTAAATACTATGTCTAGACTAAAGCAGTGAACTATTTTGAACTGCATCAGAAACCACAAAAAGAGCAAAAAATCACAGAAGACAAATGCCTAGCACTGGGACCTTTTTCCAGTGGATACAATGGCCACCAAAGTGCATTTTGGGCTGCAAGTACACTGACCATCATGAGCCAAAGCACTAGACAACAAATCCCCAAACATCAGTCTAGCCACCACCTGCGTTGCAATCTCCTACATGTTGATGTGAGTTTTGTGACTACACCAATGTCCAGAATGAAAGACCAAATATCAAATCCTCTCTTGAATAAGGAAGCTTAGATGCTAAACATGTGACAATGTGTGATCAACTTAGACAACCCCAAGGTTCCTTCTAATCGTGGACTTAACTTAGTTGTATGATGTGATATGTTGGGTATCACAAGGGGACTTACACTATTCATGTAATGGACATCAACTTTGTAAATGCAAGTGATTTGGCAATGATGGCTCTTCAACTGCTTCTAATGAAACAAATTGTATAAGATAAGGGTTTAGAAAGCTAGGCTAAGTCTACAATGTAAGAAAGTATCGATGGTGAGGTGAGACTAAAGTAGTCCTTGCATCGCCATATCAACTACACAATGGAGGATGTTATCTTCTAAGGATGTGTGGATGATTTTCATATTGTCAACACATTCAAATACCCAATGCTGGCGCAATCCATATGAACATTTCCAATTGAAGTTAAGTGTGTGCAGTTAGTTCAGACCAACCTTAAATTGCTACTTGCAATCAACACGTACCAAAAGGTATGAACATAAGTTTTACCAGAATTCACCAATCAATAATATCTTTCATTTTTCTACTTAACTATTTCTACTCAACATAAATAAAATCCTACTCTAAGTGAGGAAATGTAGAAACCATGCAATATTCCAAAACTTTCACAAGCATTCACCATGAAAACCAACAATGAAGAAGGAATTGGCAGTATAATAGCAACAATATCTGTAAGTCTCTTTTTACAAATGATTTGAGTAAGGCTTAAATAGTTTCTCCAAGTACAATGAATGGTGAGGATTGATTTGGAATCAATGGCCAAGATTAAGCCAACACAACCCTAATGTAACTACTAACTACAAGCATTAAATGCTAACCAATTACAATCAAGTACCACTTTGCGGACCAATAAGAAATTTCCATAGCTTTTATAGACCAATGAAAAAATTTGTCAGGTAGAGACATTAAGTGGACTCTACATGTACACTTGGAATGATTTGATTGGATGAACTTGGATACGTGAAACTAGAGTCTCCTGATTGGTTGAAGATGAGTGAGCGTCACCTTAGCATGCTTATCTTATAAACTTGATCAATTCCTTGTAAAGGAGATATCTCTTGATGCTCAACTTTTTCAAGCCTTCAATTGACTGTGATGGCCCATATTCCCAAATTGCTTCATCTTCATGCAATCTTTCATCCTTTGACGTTCTTCACCTTGAAACCTTCTCATTGATATGACTTTGAACTTGCTTGTACTAGTATCTCGCCTTGATCTTGCTCTTGTAGAAGTGATGATGTAGATGCTTCATGTCGTATCTTTCAATTGCACTTGGATTTTCGAAGGAAATTCAAGTTTGTGATGATATTCTTCACTTGTAAACTTGTTCATCTTTTTTATTTGTGCAACTTGTTCTTCAAATTGTTATGGTAAATCAATGTTGTATTAAATAGAGGAGATGAAAGCTCCTTATATAGATTTACAATGACAATGTTTCTAAAAGAAACAATCGTGAACTAAACACGAAAATAGAAACTACCTAATAAACTAAAGACTAACTAAGATGACCATTAAAGAAACATTACAATATTCTAATACCCTCACTTAATGGTCATAGTCTAACTACCTTGCAAAAGATTGTTCATGTCTTTTGGTCATAAATTCTTTAGAACATTCTGTTGTTGTTGAGACCCTCCTTGGATCTGCAGATTGTCAATGATCAAGAGCAGCCAAAATCCGTCCAGGAAAAATAGAGAAGGCTGCCCCATTCTTCAGAATGCTCTACAACAAGAGACAAGAGCCTATCACTAACTTTGCCACTGAGATGAGTCAGCCACTAACCCTCTCAGAATCTGCAAAACTTTAACTAGAAATCATCACAAAACGTCCAACCTGATGTTGGATAACGGAGCTGTCCCTCCCTGTAGCCAGAGACACACATCAAGAACAACTGACACGATTTTGAGGAAAAATCGGCAAACCCTCCAAATTTTTGCAAAAGAGCATGACGCCCCAGAACAGATTGCAAAAAGTCACGATTTTTGAGGAAAAAAGGTGAGTTTCAAATTATCCAAGATAGGTTATCAAGCACTTAATGTTTCTTTATAAATTGTTTATACTAGCACTTTTTTATATTATTATTATTATTTTTAAGAGGTTGACTTACAATAGAAAATGGATATCGCATGAGCATCATTTGTTAGAATGCCACCAATACGGTTGGTGTCAGACTCTCATGGATAGTGACAATAGTAGGAAGAAATATAAAAGAAAATGCATTTATAGCAAAAAGATTTAGAGCTTACAAGTGAAATGCAATGGAAAGGGTAAAGCCAACTCCACAACCTTTGTATACTTCCTCCTTGCAAACCCTTCTATAAATTCAAATCATTTGCAACTGTGGCCTCCTTAGGCATCATGGCTTCATTTGATCGTGGGGGAAGCCATAGACAACACCCGAGATCTGGTTAGTAAATAGTAAATACCCCTATAATGGAGATGAGTTCAGCGTTTGTATTGATTTAGAGATGACTTTAATCATCCTCTCGACCATTGAAATGCGGCAAACCAACACTTTGTAGACCTTCCGCCCTCTGGTAGATATGTATGCAAAATGTGGAAGTGCCAACATGGCACATCAATAGTTTTGGCAGGTGCCTCAAAGAGATGTGATCTCACAGAATGTAACAATAGCAGGATATGCACAAAATAGGTGTGTTGAAAAGGCTTTATTATTTTACAAACAAATGCGCTTGGCAAGTATAAACACAGATTCTACAATCTTTCCCAGCCTCCTCTCCTTGTTTGGCTATCTCTTGCTCAAAGCTAGGCACATGAATAGAAAGAAATGCATTTGGCAAATGTATAGTTTCAGTCACTTGTCCTCTTCCTTCCACAATGCCTCTACCAGCCTTCTTTTAACAGTTGTTACACTGCTTTTTTTTGGGTTACCTTCTACTCCTAGTCAAGCTAAAGGCGACAGATTTGAAACCCCCTTCAACACCCACTCTTTTGGACTCTGATACTAGTCCATTCACAATGAACACCCTCTCTTTTTAGCGAGATCTAGAATAAATGGCTTGGGTCTAGCATGCCAATTGGACTGTGACCGGAAAATTTCTAACTGAAGATAGGTTCGCCATGCCTTATTAATGACATGAACTGGCCTCCCTCAAATGTGCCCAATCTTTCTTTTTGTCCCAATCTTTCTTTTTGTCCTCTCTCTTCTTTGGTCAAATCAATTGATACAAATATAGAGGCCCATACCATTTTCAAGGGCACCCATACCTCTTTCCATACCTGAGGTCCATCTATCTGTTATGGCATAGTAGACACGTCTCTCCCCCTTTCATTTTACTTTGTCCAATATCATTAAATCTTACCGAATAGGCCCATATCGTGGCCATGCCTTCATAATATGGTATTGATTGCGCTATTTCTTTATTTGCTTTTTATTTATTTATTTTTTCCAACAACCACGGTGAGCGCATTGACGGGGATGTGACAAAAGAAATGAGGTGGATTGGGGTTGAAGGACCTATGGATTCAAGGCATGGCCTTAGCTATCAAGTAGATCTTCAAAGCAATCGAAGGCAATGAACCATGGAAAATTTTGATGAGACATAACATCAATAAAGTTGTCCCTAAAAATGCCAAGTCCTAGAAGAATCTGCCCTTCTGTGATATCTTAGTGAGCTCTTTCCTCATCTCTCCGAAGGGTTCCAACGTCTTCAAGAGCATCTGGAAAGCCTGGGAATGGGTGAGACCGCTGCTAACCAGTAGTAGCATAAACTCCAGAGTTGTCTTGGACATGTCTATTGGTGGAACCTCCAATGCAGGGATAAGCCTCTTGCACCACTGCAAGGTTGCTCTGCAAAGAATAAGATTAGAAGAGGTATTAGATGTTTTAGAGACATCCTTGTGGATGGAAAGCTTAAGCCTCAATCTGTTCTTAGTGAGGAATTTCATATTCCCTATACTCATTGGCGTACATACTCTATTCTCAGAGATTCCTTTGAGTCCCTCAACTCCCCTAAGGATCCCCATTCTG
Organism: Thuja plicata; assembly: GCA_018584345.1. Lineage (NCBI taxonomy): Eukaryota > Viridiplantae > Streptophyta > Pinopsida > Cupressales > Cupressaceae > Thuja > Thuja plicata. Next base: position 56,707 of record MU225888.1, read on the forward strand.
AGCATGACTGGTATAGTGAGATTTATTGGCTGGATAGCACTATGATGATTAAAATCATTCCCAAATCTATCTATGACTATATGTACAATAATGACTCTTCGTATATTCATTTGAGTAATTGCTAGAATGCTACTTTTTCTAACCAAAAATGGCAAAATATTTTGTGCTATATGGAATAACCTTTTGGGGCCTAAACAGGCATGTTTCAGATGGCTCCTTCACAAACTGCCATACAAATTGCCAAACTAAGAGGTTGATGTATGCAAAATTTGCAAGCTTCCTGAAATTGTTGAATACATCTTCGATTGTTTCATTGCCAGATAAATCTGTAATGTGTTTTGTTCTGAATTCTATAATTGGGTTATCAATAATAATTGGATGGATATCCTATGAAGTAAGCTTAAAAACATTTCTAAAATGATAAATAACTTTCGGTTTTTACTCTCTACCGAGATTCCATGGCAAATCTAGATATTCATAAATGAAGAGAAGTTTCAAGGTAAGAGTACGTTGCTTACTGAGTTTGTAAAAAACCCACTTTTTCCAATATTGCTTCACAGGTATCCGTCACCACGAAGATATCAAAGTAGAAATTTGAAAAGTTACTAAAAGAGGGCTTGGTGACAGTCAGTGCTTCTGAGATCCTATACAGGTAAACGTGGGCAAATGATAAGGAGATTCAACCTTTTCTCCAAGGTCTGTTGGAACTTGTCAAGCAATACAATGAAAAAAATCCTAATGAAGAAAACAGACAAAACCCAACTCCATACCAACGAAGATGCTCAGGAAGAATTTTGCCAATAAAACAGCCAAGAAATCGAGGTTGAAGGCCTTCATCAAGGTCATTGACTACAATCACATTGTGCCCACAAGGTGAAAATGACTATGTAGGCCTATAAGGAGAAATTCGTCCAGTTAATGAAGTCAGAAGAATGGAACAGCAGAAGAAAACAAGGAGAGAAGTAAATTTGCTGCACATTGACCCTCCAATGAAGCTATAAATATACCCTTTAGGAAAGGCTACTTGGAGTTACAGACGAAGTATAACAGCAATAAGGGCAGTAAACATGATTGCAATCAACGTCATATGTAACAAAGTAATAGTGGCAGAAAGTAGGACTGTAACAACAATTTTGTTGTCTCTATATTTATGTACATGCAGATATATATTTATGTAAAGTCATTACTCTGTTGTTTATATTGTCCTAGAACTTTGTGTGGTTTGCACAGGGTTGTTGTAGGTTATATGATGCAAAAATGTACCTGTTGATACTCCATCTTTGATACAAAAAAAAGTGAATCATATCCAGCTGTATCCATTGGGGGTCTTAAAAAATGGTCGTATCTGTATCCGTGTCCATGCAACTTTGATTTTTAGGCACATCCTTGATTAATTGAATCAGCTTTATCCAGATAAAGAACATCTTCAGATCAGCAGACAATGAAGAATATACTTACAATATAAATTCCAATTGAACATAAATTGCAATTAACAAAAAAAATAATAATAAAAAATTGACAACGTAACTAATGTTTCACACAAATTTTAGTCAACTTTCAACATGTAAACACTGAATATCAATATAACTTTGAGGCGTTACTGTCTCTCAAAACCAGACTAGTGGCCGTATATGCGTTCACAATATAACTGATGTTTCACACATGTTAATAAATTTCAACAAGTAAACTATTTTATGTTCAGAATACCAGGTGCAGGCTTCTTGCAGAACAGAAAATCATTTGAAAATTGGTAGTCATAAAGATGAAGGCCTTTATCACTTGCATAGCCATCCTTAGAGATTTGTAGTTCTGTTACAGTATTTTTATGTTGTCTCTAGGTATTGAGATATTGGACCTCTTTGTGCGGTATCTTTAACCGCAGCCTTGATTAGTAAATTAAGATAAATAACATCTTCAGATCGGCAGAAACTGAAGAATGTACTCAAAAGCTAAATTCCAAATGAATGTAAATCCCAAAGAACATCCAACAGATGTTGAGCCAGCAAACCAAGTTAATGTTGACTTGGTAATTGTATCTATACATTTCTTAAACATTGCTGTCAGATGATCATTGGAATAGACAGGGGAATACAAAGTCACAGACGACTGCAACTCAAAATTCAAAAGGGTTTGAATAAATAATAAGAAAAGTGTCCTTATGAATCATTCAAGTGATAACACGTGTAATTCCACCTAGAACGAGTGCAAAAATGCATTAGATTGGTACAGAATTTGCAAATATTTTTGTCAACAAAAACCATATTTTGCCACTACTTCACAATTCTCTTTTGCCATTATTTCAGACTATGTAGCTCCTTCTTAACAGTATATTGAAGTATGCAAGTGTGCTGATTTCTCTATTCCAGCCATCTGCCCGACATTGAATTTAATGGTGAACAAGAATCTTTAGCTTTCTTTACAACTAGGAGACCATTCCCCATAAGAACCTACAAACGATGAAAAACACCAATCATTCCCATTACTGATACATTAAAAAATTTAAAATGAAGATGGATACAGCCAACCCAGAGAAGGAGATCAACTATCACAATTCCAGGGAGATGAACTTCTATCACTAGAAACACCAAATATAACTTTACGGCAGCTACCATCTCTCAAAACCAGACTAGTGGTAGGATATGTTCTGAGGATATATTTAATATTTTTTTTTCTATTAATAATATAGAATCAACTGATTACAAATATAAGAGCATTAAGAAAAAAATTCTGCCTGACCTAGACCTATAGCATTTACTGTCTTAACATTCTATGATCTATAATAAAGAAGCAGAATATGGTCTGCTACCATATGTAACTATACAAAAAATTATATCCAGGCTGGATATATACAAAATTGTGTTGTCCTCGGTAGTTCAGACTTATTCAATTTCATTGCACTGCTTGTGATCATCCGCTTGCCATTGCTCATTATTGTTCTTTGAGCTGTTTGTGCCTGTAGTATTTCCTTCTTGATATGCTGTCTCTTCGAATCTGCTATCTCTTATCAAGGTGTTTGGAAGGCTGAGTTCCTCTATGACAGCCCTGTTGCCACTGGTTCTATTTTCAGGTATCGGAGCAGGTGCTTCATTGGTGGTAGTGAAACTTTGTATGTCCTTAGGAAACAATATCATAGCCCCTTCATCTATCAATCTCTGAAATCTTTCCTTACATACCTGAATTGATGTTGTTACCTGTTTCAAGATATAAAAATGTGTGAAATTTGGATTAAACTTAGTAAGAACCCTCTTCTTAGATTGGAAGATATCCTCATTACTTTGTTTTCAAATGAGCCATAAGATCTCAGTGGTGAAGGTGAGCCAAAACACATTAAGTTTACTGTCAAAATAATCAACATAACCAGCCAAAACATCATGCCAAGACAGACCATGCTCATGACTCCAATAGACATTATTACCAAAAACTACAGACCAAATCTTACCAACCCATTGACACTAAAAAAAAACATGTTCATAAGTTTCAACACAGTTGCAAACAGAGCAAAAAATGGGACTCTTGACACCTTGGGAAATAAAGAAACCAATAGCATGCTTTTTCGAAAGGAAAATCCATTTAAAGCAAGTCTTCTTAGGTTCAACCTGAGTATGCCATAAAAACTCAAAAACTAGATGTCATTTATTGCAAGACCAATTCAGACCCCAGGCTTGGTTGATATGATCAAAGATGTTATTATTGTTGTTAAGGAGAGAGTATAACCACTTGTAGGAGGAGTTACCAAACAGTTTGCCATCCATCCATTTGAAGTGTTCCAAGTTCTGAGAAGTAGAAATACATTTATTAGGAAACTAGTTACCCACTGCTTTTTCAATGAGAGTGTAGGTCTTTTTCTGAGAGGGAGGAATATTAAACTTGCTGCTCAACTTTGCCTAGGAGAGTATCCTGCTATTCTCCAGTATATCATTGATAAGAGATGCCTTTATTATGCCAATTTTTAGCAGAACAACACTGTGTAAGAGCAAGATGCTTATTATTGAGGTATACTCCCCACCATATAGATCTGTCCAGAACTGAATAGTAAGGGTTCTGCCCAATGGCATGTCTAGAACAGAGGAAAGTTCTGACATGTCTCTATGCTTTCCACAATGCGAAGAACACTTTAGATCCTGTGACCTTCACCTCAAAGTCTCCCATTAATATATCAATAAAAGGAACATTGTTCCAAGATTTGCCCCTTTTAATGGTGGCATTGACAATATTGTTTATGACAAGTATTTTCAAGGCTCGTTGCCTGAAACTGCTTTGATGATCTATTTGGATGACAAAACCATACCTTGCTTTTTGAGGTCTTTAATCCCCAAACCTCCCCGAGACTTACGAGTGCAACACCAATTCCAATTGACATTGTGTCTTTTCCTATTGCCAATACCATCTGACCATAGTACATCTCTAAGGATTTTTTCCAATTTGTTATTTTGGTAGTTGACAAACAACCATGTAGAAGCATAGTATATAGCATGAGATGCTAACACCTTTTGTACCAGTTGTACCCTACTTGCTAAGGATAACATGTGGGTTTTCCATTTCAAATGTTTCTTCTCAATTTTCCTAAATATCCAATTCCACATATCATTAAGAGAGGGATCAAGGGCAAATGGTATGCCTAGGTATCTGACAATGAAATTGGGACTAGACCATTGCTATCCTTTGTGACTGAGCCAAGGAGGAGGGGTGTTAGGCCATCCAAGGATAACAAACTTATGAGGAGATATTTTTGCTCTAGAAGTAGCACAAAAAAGTTGGATTCTATTCACCACTTTGTCAAAGTTTTGATCTTAGAGGTCCACAAAGAGAGCAGTGTCATCAACAAACTTTTCAATGAACAAGTTGTCATTATTAGGCAGGTAAATACCTTTGATGGGAGGTACAAATTCGATGGCTTTCAGAATATAGGTCATTGCATAAGCAACAATCACATAGAGGGCAGGAGCAAGAGGGCATCCTTGCCTGATGGATCTAGCAAGGGGGATGGGTTCTTAAATATCTCCATTAACTTCTATAACAATATTAGAATTCTTGAACAACACTTTAACCCATCTGCAAAAGAAATATGGGAATCCCAATTTTTCTAACATAACCAGAACAAAGTGCCATTCAATCCTATCATAAGCCTTTTCAAAGTCAAGGAGTATCATAGCAGCATTCTGTTTGTTGTCTTTGGCCCAGTGCATAGCCTCCTAACTAGTGATAAGGTTTTCAAGAATATACCTGCCTTTAATGAAGCCTGTTTGAGTAACAAAAATGATATCATTAAGTACTTCAGAGACCCTTTTAGCTAATAATTTAGCTATCACTTTGTCTGACATATTTAATAGGGTAATTGGTCTCCAATTCTTGACTTGGGTTTTGTTTCCTTCTTTAGGGAGGAGTTTAATTAATCCTATATTGACATTATTCCTCAAAGTCCCTACATCAAAGGCATATCTGTATAGCTCAACGAGTTCAACTGAAATCCACTCTTTATTAGCTTTGTAGAATTCAGTAGGTAAGCCATCAATTCCGGGTGATTTCCCATTTGCTAGGTCCCCGATGGCATCCTCAATTTCTTGAATGAAGATTTCCTTACTTAAGCTACAAAATTGTTCCTTGTTGATTTTCCTAGGGATGATGCTAGTACATTGTGCCATACAGAGGAAATTCCCTTCATTATGTTCAGAGCTGAATAGATTTTTGTAGAATTCCACAAAAGTGTCCATAATAGTATTAGTATCATTGCTAAGTCCATCTGCTGTCTGTATACCACTAATAATTTCTCTGCTATGTTTTTCTCTAATAATATTGAAAAAATATTTTGTACTTGTCTCATTCTTTAATCTAGTTGGCCTTGGCCTTAATCTTTTGACCCTGGATTTTGTACTGTTGTATGGATCTCAGTTGTCCCTTAGTGGCAATCAACTCTTTTTCCAGATTCACATTGTCTCCCTTCTCTTGTAGTTCCTTTTCAATATTGATAAGTCTTGAAGTGAGCTTCTTCTCTTTGAAATTTCTATCTTTAGCTTCTTTGGTTCCAATGGTTTGGGAGGTAGTTCTCCATGCCTCGACAAGCTTATCCCATATATTAATAGGTGTGGAATTTGCAGACCTGAATTTAGAAAGGATAGTCACAATCCTCAGAGCTCCCAAGTGATCCTCATTTTTAAGCAAGGAAGTATTCTATTTGAAAAGCTGTCTCTTAGGGCAGGTCTTGGTCTAGTCTGATGTGTTTTTAAGGGTGATACAAGCACTGATGGGGGAGTGATCAGACATGCTAACGGGAGAGACAAAAATGGGGAATTGACCTTGGTTTTGTATCAACATAATGTCAAGCAAATTGATATAGATTCTGTCAATTTTGTAATAAATCCTAGATTTGTTGCTCTGATTATTGCACCAAGCAAACCAAATGCTCTCTCCATTACCTCTAAGCCCTTCCTGTTATGTATGTGGAGCCTAATTAGACTCAGTTTCTTTCGGCGCGGTTTCCCCCCAGACATATCTATATGGGCCCCAAGCTTGGGGTCAAGGGGCAAAGCCCCTTGCGGGGTCCAGGGGCAGTGCCCCAGGCGGGGTCAAGGGGCAGAGCCAACAATGACTTATTAATATTGTAAAGGGTCGACCATTGATTTTCTATTAGTCAGAGTATTTTTTGCCCTAATTAGGTTAGGTCAAATATGTTTGTGAAAAGGGCTTAGGATTTTTTGAGATTTCATTGTATGAGGGATTTTCGTAGCTTCCTGCGGTGGTATTGAGTTGCAGGTTTCAGATTGTAATTATTGGATAATAATAAAGATATCAGACTCGTTGTTGGTGGATGTAGCCCAGGGAATGGGTGAACCACGTTAAATCTCTGTCTTTGTGTTCTCTTCTGTGCATTAATATTTGCATTTTTCTATTTATTATTCTAACAAGTGGTATCAGAGCGAGGCTTTTTCGTTCGTTCTTTCATCTATTCTCTGAAGCAGGTCTCACGAGTTAGTGGGAGAGTCTCTCGGTTAAGTGGGAGAAATGGCAGACGAGGGTAGGCTGAAGGTTGATAAGTTTAATGGGCAGAAC
>MU225888.1:66856-83691 GCA_018584345.1 Thuja plicata
TGCCTGGTCATTTGAAATTGACTAAAGAAATGTGTCCAAAGACACTAGAAGAAGAGGCAAAAATGTCCAAGATACCTTATGCTTCAGCTGTAGGGAGCTTAATGTATGCTATGGTATGTACTAGGCCGGATATTGCTCATGCAGTGGAGTTGTTAGCCGGTATATGAGTCACCCTGGGATTGAGCATTGGAATGCAGTCAAATGGATTCTCAGATATTTGAGAGGTACATCCAATAAGTGTTTACACTTTGGGGGCTCTTCTATTACTGTTCATGGCTATGTTAACTCAGATTTGGCAGGAGATATAGATACCAGACGGAGTACTACAGGTTATGCATTTACTGTTGGTGGGACAACAGTGAGTTAGATTTCTCAGTTACAAAAGGTGAATGCGTTATCCACTACAGAGGTAGAGTATGTTGCTGCTACAGAGGCAGCCAAGGAGATGATATGGCTTCAATTATTCATGGAAGAATTGGGACATCCATAGGCAGAAAATTATTTGTATTCAGATTGTCAGAGTGCCATTCATCTTGCAAAGAATTATTCTTTGCACTAAAAAACAAAGCACATACAATTGCGATATCATTTCATTCGGTCAGTTTTGGATGATGGATAGTTAAATTTGGAGAAGATACATACAGATGATAATCCAGCAGATGTGTTTACAAAGGCAGTGACAAGGGAGAAGCTGAATTCCTCTTCAGCTTCAGTTGGTCTTCTAGACTGAACAAAATAAAAGAACAATAGAGTCCAGGGTGGTTTCTTTATTCCAGTGGGAGCTACAGGTTTGGTCGATCAGTCTCCAAGTGGGAGGATATTGTTATGGAGTCTGATTAGTCCCCAAGTGGGAGATTGTTATGTATGTGGAGCCTAATCAGACTCAGTTTCTTTAGGTGCGATTTCCCTCCAGACATATCTATATGGGCCCCAAGCTCGGGGTTAAGGGGAAGAGCCCCTTGCGAGGTCCTGGGGCAGCGCCCCAGGCGGGGTCAAGGGGCAGAGTCAACAATGACTTATTAATATTGTAAAGGGTCGACCATTGATTTTCTATTAGTTAGAGTATTTTTTTTCCTAATTAGGTTAGGTCAAATATGCTTGTGAAAAGGGCTTAGGGTTTTTCGAGATTTCATTGTATGAGAGATTTTCGTAGCTTCCTGCAGTGGTATTGAGTTGCAGGTTTCAGATTGTAATTACTAGATAATAATAAAGATATTGGACTCACTGTTGGTGGATGTAGCCCAGGGATTGGGTGAACCAGGTTAAATCTCTGTGTCTTTGTGTTCTCTTCCGTGCATTAATATTTGCATTTTTCTGTTTATTATTCTAACACTTCCATGTGATCATAAATAACAAAGTCTCTTGAACCTGGCCCAAAAGAAATATTCATTGCCTTTCCAATCAAATTTGTCACCTCCTGCTTTATCCCTAGGAGATTCAATCATGTTGAAGTCCCCAACAAATGTCCATGCAACCTCAGGTAGGTTCGTTGTCAGCCAATCCCAAAGTTTTACCCTATCTCTATAATCATTAGGAGCATAGATATTGCAGATCCCTATAGTTTTGCCATTGTTATTTAAGGTGATCCACAGAGCTCTGTTACATGGAGATAATCCACGTGCCATGAGTTTGTCACTCCAAAAGGCGCTGATAAGTGTTGCAAGACCCCCTTTTCCTCTATCATGTCTTGGGTATAAGCATTTGGAACTGTCCTAGACAAGTGTTAGTACATTAAAGGCTTGATATCCAGTGACCTTAATCTCTTGTAGACATATTATGTCTTTACTAGGGAGGTTGTTACATCATCTTCTAACAATGTATTTTTTGTCCGACATTTCCATACCTCTCACATTCCAACTATTAATTTGTATCTTCATCATTGACCAATTAAGGGTGTTGTATTTCTGCATAATCTGGTGAAACATTCAGGGATCTCATTTCCCTTGATTTTGTTGTTTCTATCATTGTTTTTGAGACTATTGTTCCTTTCACATTTTTTCCTTTTTTTCTTCTTAGAAATGACTTTAATGAACCCCTCCTCCATACACCCGGTCTCAGTAACGAGTTCCCTATTTAAGTTTTTTTCATTAGCTATTGTTGGAGGCATGGAGACATCTGAGGCATTCTTTTGTTCTAGAGATGTCTTAGGTATGTGGGCCTCTATGTTTTTTAGCCTTTGCATTAATTTTAGCCAGTGCAATTTGCTAAGCATTTTTGGTGCTAGAATTATCTTCATTAACTATTTGTCTGGGTACGGGGATATATTGGGGAATAGCAGAATTCCTCTCGGGGGGTTCATAGGTAGGTATGGAAGCAGGTCTCACTTCATATTCCTCATCAAACAAAGGATTGTTTAAAGTAACAAAGGAGTCAGCATGAGAATCAACAATAGCTCTGGTATCTTTAGGGTTAGGATGACTACGATTATTAGTACCAGATTGAAAGTCTTTTTGAATATTTTAAAGCAATGGGCAATCCTTTTTGTTATGGCCATGCAACTTACAGTGGAAACATGCACCAATGTCTGCAAGTTTAGAGATCTCCCATTGATAGGTATCTCCATCAAATTCCACAGATATGCTGTCTAGGAAGGAAATCCCCAATGAGGGAGCCAAAAGAATGCAGGCATTAAGGTGTGGGAGAGTGACTTTAGTGTCCTTGATTTGCAGAACAGAGCCTAAAGACTTTAACAAATGAGGTAAAAAGGACCAAAATTTTGGTTGAATACCCTTGAGTTCTACCCAAAAGGGAGAGGCTTGAGAAATAACATTCTCATGGTTACCTTTGGGAGACCAAGGTAATGCTTTGAACATGGTTTGTCCTACGTTCTAGAAACTCTTGTTTAACACCTTCTCTTGCATAGCATGATTCTTAAAAAATACCATAAACAATCCCTTTTGTATCATTCTGCTAAAACTTACAAAAATACCGAGCTTTTTGCCCCAAACATTGTTTATCCAATCATCTAGATTTTTGCATGCAGGAAGAAATTTAACATCCATGCATACAAAGAAAACTGCAATGTTTTTAAGCCTAGTTTGTTCCTCCTTAATAACATTCAACATATCCTCGTTTGGCAATAGAGAAAGGGTATTACCAGTAAGATTAGGGTTCTTACCTTTTCGTCCACCAAGATTGCAGGGACTACATGTCTCTGCACTATCTCCTCTTCGATTTCCATCAGTGTCGGGCTGGTTTCTTTTGTCGCCCACATCGTTCTCATTCGATGAAATATCAAAATAGGCAGAATCTGGGCATTTATGTACAGACCCATCTGCAACCACGACCTTATATGAAGTTTTGGAGCCTCTAAATTCACGAGCACCCCGACCATCTTCATTGCTAGAACTGGGAACATTCTGCCTATCCTTGGCATGATTGTTATTTTGCTTCTCTTTGGAATGATTATCATTCTGCCTCTCCATACGATGATTTTCTGTGGCATCATTTTCCATATATGCAACACAAACATGTGAGAAGAAAAGATCGAGCCCTAAAAGGCACCCAACAAGAATGCATACAATAGGCAAAAAATCAAGGAAAGCCAAACATAAACGGGGTTATAGACCGCAACAAAGAGATAGACCACAAAAAAACCAACAAAAATCATAAAAAAGATTGCTGAGACTCCGCAAGGTGGGCAGATCTCCAATGCACAAGCGGGGAAGAAGCCATTTGCAGAGCCCTTGACATCACCACATGTTTTACATAAAACAATTTCCTATTTTGAGTAAATTTATAAAAAAATAAAAAATAAAATAAAAAAATGGTCCTATATATTTAATATTTTCACTAAAGATGGTTGTAAATAACTTTCGGCATGTGTTTAATGCCTTCGATATGGGTTCCAGACTTCCTGCAACAGAGACAAATTAGATGTTTTAATAAAAATTTGGTAGTTATAAAATTGAGCAACTTTATTAGTTGTCTTTGCCTCCTAAAGAGATTTGTGGTCCTACAACGACTTAAGAGTATATTTTGTCTCTCATTATAGAGATTTTATAATTTTTTTGTTCTATAATCATTAATCACGCATGCCAATGATTAGTATAATTCCCTTCATCCAAATAAAAGCACATCTTAAGATTAGCAGACAATGAAGAAAATAGTTACAATCTAAATTCCAAATCATCGTAAATCCCAACTAGCAACAAAATCATTTTTTCCTATGTTACACGAGGACGCATCCCTTATTTTTGGCTCTCTAGTAAACATCCCAGAAATGTGTGCCCTGACGTTCCCCACCCCCGTCCCTGAAATGTTGTGGAACATTTTAAAAACTAACACAAGTCAATGTTTTTCTTAAGACAAGGTAGAAACAAATCCAAGTGGGGTTTGACATTATGTTCTAGGTCTGAAATCTACAATTTTTCTTCTCCCTATGTTCTCTTGCATCCTGATGATGGATCATGTAGTGTGATCCGAAACGTTGATAATTAAAAAAAATTACACAATCAAACCCAGAAACTTTCATAAACATTCTTATAGATTGTCGAAATCTGATAGGTTTGATTAACTAATGGTTCTAAGATACCACTAAATTGAATCTATGTTTCATGCATGCATCAAAGTATTGGAGTTGTAGGCTTATAATGCATCTCAAGCAAGATATTTTATGATTTCCCCATAAATGTTGTCATTAAGAGTTATATAAACACACACACACACAGCTATCCCCTCCACTCCCCTTTTTTGGCCCTCTAGGAAAAGTCCCAGAAATGCATCCCCTGTCATCCCCCCATCCCGGTCCTCGAGATGCCGTGGAACATAGTTTCCCAAATGTTAGCTAGAGACCAAGTTAATGTTGATTTGGCAACTACACTAGTACATTTCTTCAAACTCAGAAGTTAGAACCAAATGCTTGTATATTTGAGTCCATGCCAAAGACCAAATGGGGACCTTCAGTAAGGAATTCATTTTTAAAGGACTTTGAACTGTAACAGCAAGAGTAAGGAGTGTATGCAGAGCGTGAGATTGCAGATAACTAATCATTGCAAGGACATGGTATTATTTTTTGTATAGAATTATAAGAGCAAAGTTTAACATTTCCATCAATGAGCTTAATAAGATACGATACTGCATAAGCATAAAACATAAAATATTGTCCATAGAGTACTGTATTATGCAACAAAGGTGCACATCCTGATTAGGATAAAATCATTTTTTAAAATATTACATTGCATGCATCACTCAAGTTGATCATACTCAGAATAAACTAAAAGAATATACAATTGCAGAGACATGGTGCTCTGATAGGCTTCTGAAAAGGTTACAATCTCCTAAAAGAATATACAATTGCAGAGACATGGTGCTCTGATAGGCTTCTGAAAAGGTTACAATCTCCTAAAATTATTGCAATAAAGAAACAAAGTTGATTTTCATACTAACACCATGCTTGGCATCAGTATAAGCGCTTAAATGCCCTCCCCCCTCACCCGCGGGTTTGTATTTTTCCACTTACTGCCTCACCCTCCCGTGGCTGGTACCGGAACTCCCCACCGCTCTAGATTGGGACTGGAAAGCTTTGAGTGCCCCTTCAGGAGGTTCCTCAAGATGCTGTCTTTAGACCGATTGGAAAATTAACATTTCCTTGCTGCAAATTTCTGCTGTAGTAAAATTCTATGCCATCGTCTTCGTCGCTGTTGTACGCCATTCTCCCACAGTACTTGCTAATTATTTTGAAACCGCGTACTGAAAGAATCTATATATATTTATGTCTTTCTGTGTCTTTCTACAGAGTTCCACTCTTTTGTAAGTTCCTCGATAAAACAATTTGTTGCTGTCGGGCAGGAGATTTGTCGACAACAATTTTCATCTCGAATTTATTAACCGCCTACCCAGTTGCGTCCAAGTTTTGTCCCAAAATTTGCTTACGAACAAAATGCAATATAATTACGTATGATAGATTTAAAATACAAATAGAAGAACGGTAGAAGGAACGTTGTGTTCCTTATGTATGTATATACTTAAACAACAAATCATTGGGTCCTCAATGTAAGATTGTGAAAAAATTTGTTATCACAAAAGTTTGCACCCATGTTTGGGTTATGACGCCTAAGCAATCTTGTGAAACATGGAAACAACATCTAAGTGTGGGACTTGTGCTTTGAAGTTGAATCTCCAGAAAAGGTCAGCTTTCGTACAATCATGGTGCACCTAAACTACAACTTTTGAGGAAAAGGGAAAACTGTATTGACTCATTCCTTATGCGAAGATCTTGCAGCAATGCCTTAACTTTCTCAAGTACTTACTTAAATCCTTCAACACAAAGGTATCTTGTAACAACGACTGGTTTTGAATTCTTCAACACCATTATGCTGATCTTTAAATATGCCATGACTGATCCCTGCAAAATGATTAATGCACACACAACCTTCGTTACATACATATTCACATCATTAATATTAGGAAGAAAGTGTTAAGTTCTAATTAATACTCTTGCAAGACATATGGCTACAAGAAGGAAACTACCCAAAAACATAGCATAGGAAAATGATCATTCACTAGCATATATAATTACTGTATTCTTCCATTTCTATCTATCAATTTTAAGCAAATATACCATGTTCTTCTATCATCCATTTTCCTACTTAATGTCTTTACACATAAAATATGCATATAAAACCATAAGTCCATGTATCTGTTTTGCAAATAAACTGTTGAAAATAAAATAGAAAGCATTTAGAAAGATGGCCATTTAAGAGGATCATTCCCCCCAACTATCCTATTGTTGGTCTCCAACAATCATAAAGTTGCAGATCCTGGCTCTCAGCCTCAAGTCACTGGCAGTCTTCTCCCCTGACTCATCATCAATGTAGTTGAAATATCCATGATTCTCCCTGAGTCTTTCCCATCTCTGGACTTATCTGGCCATGTCATGATCTTCTGCATTTTCATTCACTGCTAGTAATGGCTGCAGGAAAATAGGTGGTTGGAATCTTAATGGAAACCAATAATTAAGCATTGTCCTGCCCAACATGATATACCATGGAGCTCGTCTAGTGGCAAGATTCAGGTTCTGAGGAGAATGGGGTTCTCTAACCTTCAGGTCACGGGACATCCTTACCCATCTCTTCCTACAAGCAGTGATTGCAGCCTCAATATCAAGCGATGAGTGCTGAAACCAATCTGTATATGCTTGCTCTCTAACTGGGTAAACTTTGTTAGCTCCACTTGGATTCACAGTGATTGAAAGCCAATCAAGAAAAGTTTGTCTGGAATGTTGAACTTTAGGTCTAAAAAGCAAGGGTGTCTCTATTTCAGTGTTTCTGTAAGGTAAAGCTTGATGTTCCCTGCTTATTTCATTTTGTATCCAAGACATGATTGCTCTCAATTGGACATCTCCCACATAAAGGAGTGAATTCCAGTCCCTGTCATCTGGCACAACAAGATTATGCAAATAGAACTCACACAATAGATTCTTTAAATACGTAGGAGCTGATTGAAACACATCATAAAACTCATGGGGTGTTGAAACAAAGGGATTCAGACCTTCCACAATCCTTGTTAACTTGAAATTAATGAATTGTTCCTTAAGAAATAGAGCATGTACCGGTGATGGTGATCTGCATGCCATAACCTCTAGAATTAATTCATTTATCTGATCAACCCTTCTTTTCAACACTTCAATTTGATATGTTTTCTGCTCCAATTGATGAGCTTGCTCATCAATGGTTCATTTCAATTTTTCTTTCTCTAACTTCCACTTTGCCCTTTCCCATACAAATTTTGATACAAACTCAACCCTGTAGTTAGGGGTGTAGATAGGTCTGGTGGTGGCATAGGTTCCTGATTAAAATGTCAGTCCATCTTGATGCAAATAGAGGGGTTTTTATTACGTTTTCCTGTGTGGAGGACTTTCCTTTCCACACAACAAGAGTTTTCACTACATTATATCCCCTTGACAGGATTCAATTGCTCTAGCCAGTGTGTCCAACCCATCCTTATTAATTTTTTCTAGCGCCTTTTCAATAACACCCTTATTGAGTTTAGGGAATTCATCAGAAGGTAAATTTTCTGAATCATCAAAAATATCTTGTCTAACAGAGTTATCAACAAACTTCTTTGCCTCTTCAGAATCTCCACCATTATCAATGAGGATATAGTCAACATTAGGGTTAACTTCTGCTTCTAAATTCTTATTATGGGAAACAATATTACTGTCTGCATTTTTATGAACCATTGTCTCAGAAGAGGATTTCTCCATAGATTCAGAGGATTCTATATTCACAGTTTGAACAGGGGTCTCAACTTCCTTGTTGTTTGTGGAAAGCCTTGCACTTCTTCTAGCAGTGGCTTTGGAAGAGCATGGAGAATCCTTGCATTTCCTTCTACTAGAAGACACCTCCTCCGTAGCTGCTACAGGAGGTTATTCTGGTGTTTCCTCCTCATGTGAGGGAAAGGTTTGGTCGACCCTATCAATATCATTCTTATTGCCAGGCTTCTGTTATGGAATTACTTCTTCTATTTCTAGGGTTTTATCTTTGTCTTTCCCAGAAGTAGACCTAGTTTTTACAGAAGGCGGGGTTTGAGGAATATCATCAACTTTCTTGTTTTTACCTTTCTTCCTACTGGAAATAGGAGTACCAATGTCACAAGCTCTCTTCCTAGGTGGTTTAGGGTTAGAGGAAGAAGCTTCAGGAACGGTTCCTGTTCTTTGAATTATTTTACAAACCCCAGTTATTGTGTTCTCTCTTCTTCCTACACCCTGGCCTCTAGGGCCGACCATTCTAGGCACTATTTCATCCATTTTTAAAAATTCATCCTGAGTCCCTACCATTTGCTTATCCAACTCTCTTTCCACAATTAATTTAATTAAGCAATGATGAGAAACCGACTGATCTTTTCCTGATTGAACCAAAGAAGCTTGTTTCTTCACAATATTAAACAAAAGGTTAGGTAAATTTACCGATTTGTTGTCATGGCAGAGATTGCTCTGGATTTTGAAATGTAGACCATGCAGATATTTGTAGCGCTCTTCGTAGGTAAAATACTGTATGATAAAGGAAGCTGACTAGATATAATCCAAGGGCAATGATATCCTTGAAGTGCCTTTCTTTTTGTTAATGTCTAACCGTGGATCACCATGCAAGGTGAAATGTACCCTAGCTGAGCGTAAATCAAGGTCCTTAGTCCATTTCTCACCTTCCCGTGGCAACCCTATTACTTCTGCCACAATGTCTTCTGTAAACTCAATCCTCAATCCTTTCACCACTGCGAACCCATTCTGCAGAGTATTTAACAACTGCAGAGCAATTTCTTTGTCAAAACCATTGAGGCTCAGACACTAATTCAACCAACCTTTCCTTCAGAACATTTCACAACTAGATGCATCTCCTAGTAAAACTCTCTGATCAGTTGGCTCATGTCTCTGAAGATCACCCCCCACTGTTATAGGCATAATTTTTTTGCAGAAGCTTTTACAGAAGCACTAAAATGGAAAATCAAGATTCAAAATTTTATGGACTCACAGTGTTGCAAATGAAAACAACAGAGTATAGAATATTATTTACTCCAGGCAATTAAAAGCGTTTTAATGCATGAAATTTCATAATACCCTCACTCGTGTCAAGGCCTGCCACCCCGAACACAACGTGAACATATAATCATAAATTAAATTCCAACTTTTAATATTTTTTAATTCCTTTCAATCATGATGATGCAATCATGGAATGACAAGACTGTTTAAAGCATGATGATAGTCATCTCGAAAAGACAAGAAATGCAGTTTCAATATTTACATGCTAATGTTTAAATTTGAAAAATATGGAATATTCCCCTCCC
The DNA here is from genome assembly GCA_018584345.1 of Thuja plicata. Taxonomy (NCBI): domain Eukaryota; kingdom Viridiplantae; phylum Streptophyta; class Pinopsida; order Cupressales; family Cupressaceae; genus Thuja; species Thuja plicata. The sequence continues at coordinate 76,640 of MU225888.1, forward strand.
CCCAACTAAGTTTAAGGCATGGGTCCCACCAGGCCAGGTCATGCAAGAGTAAAAATTAAAAGAACACGTAATCCTAATAAAAATGAATAAAATAAAATATGAACAAAGGTATGTGTCATGAACCTGGTAAGGGCTGCAGGAGGATTGTTCTGAAATATGACATGCACTGATGGAGTGATGCAATGGTTCGGAAAAATGGTAGAGAGAGGAGGTGAGGTGAAATATTATTACAAAGAAATAACTTCACATCAAGTGAAACGTTTATTATGGAATCTTTGATAGAAATCAAGGATTAGTGGAAATCTGGGTGGAAGACCCAGATTCTTCTGCTGCAGGAGTGTTGTTGTCATTGTGTTGCTGGAATTGCTACAGGAAGTCTTTGTGACTCACTGGTTTGTGATAGATCTTGAGTCGATGACCATTGACAAGCAATTTGAATCATACGAGATCAATAGTAGACAACTGAACTGCTCCATTTTAAAACACTGAAACTATCTCATAAGGTCCTAGCCACCATGTCTGAAATTTACCTGGTGTATGCTGGTAGTGTGAGTCATATAGCAGGCCCCAATCACCAATTGAAAATTTCCTTTCCTTGATGAACTTGTCTTGCCACTTCTTCGCTTGTTTCCGAATCAATTCAGTATTGTAAAGTGCAGATTTCCTATACTCATCCATTCCATTAAGCTGCAATATTCGTTGTTCCTGTGCCCTAGTAAGGTCAATGTCTAATTCCAATGCCGTCCCGAGAGTTTTGTGTTGAAACTCAATAGGAATAGATGCAGATTTTCCATAAACCAGTTCAAAAGGGGTAAAACTAGTTGTTGTTTTCCATGTTGTTCTGTAAGCCCAAATGGCTTCAGGAAGACGTGTAGCCCAGTCCTTGTGAACATCAACTATTTTGGTTAGGATTGCTTCAATTTCCCTATTTGTTATATCTACCTGTCCATTGGCCTAGAGATGATATGGGGAAGATTTACCATGTTTCACTGTGCACCTTGATCTATTACTATCTCATGAGGTACTCCAAACCTGGTAAAGATATATTCATATACAAATTCTGCTACTTTATGATCTCTGGCATGCTACATTTCTTTAGCTTCTACCCATTTTGTTGCATAGTCAGTACACACTAAGATATATGACTTACCATGAGAAGATGGCTCGATAGGTCCAACGAAATCGATGCCCCATTTGTCAAATGGTGTCACCACCACCTGAGGCTACAACGACATTTCATCTGACTTGGTCGGGTGTCCCATGCGCTGGCATCTGTCACAGTATGCTTAGCTTCATCCTTATGGAGGGTAGGCCAATAGTATCATGTTGTCAAGATTTTGTATGCGGTCCGCTTTGTTGCAAAATGGCCACCACATGGTTCATCATGACAAGCCCTAAGGATGTCATAAGTCTCATCCTCGTGAACACCTCTTATGGTGACCTGATCAAGACCTGTGTAAAACATAAATCTTGAGATCCATGAAAAATTTAAGCTTTTCTCAACCAGAAGTCTACGGTCTCTAGGCGAGAAATGTTGTGGTATCCTTCCTATAGCAAGGTAGTTGGCGATGTCAGCATACCATGGATTGTAAGTATCAAAAAAGAACAGGTGCTCATCAGGGAAGCTGTCATCAATTGCTATAGAATCATCTGGAACTTGTAATCTAGATAAGAAGTCAGCCACCACATTAGCTTTGCCTGGTTTATCAGTGTTTGTCACATCAAACTCCTGCATAAGGAGTAACCATCTTGCTAACTTGCCGGCGATGGCAGGCTTGTTCATCAAGTATTTGATTGTTGAATGATCAATGTATACAAATACTTCATAACTAGTAATGTAATGTCTGAATTTATTGAGTGCATAGATTATTGCTAGCAATTCATTTTCAGTGATAGTATAGTTTAGTTCAACACCTTGTAAGTTCTTACTAATATAATAAATAACATGCTCAACTGTACCTTCCTTTTGTCCTAACACCGCTCCAATGACATGGTTAGATGCATAAGTGTGAATATGAAATGGCAGCTTCCAGTCAAGTTCCCTGAGGATAGGTGTCTTTGTCAGAACATAGTTTAGCTGCTGAAGTGACAGTTCACAGTCAGCTGTCCATTCAAACTTCGCTTCTTTCTTCAACATGGTATACAATGGGGCTGCAAGTTGGCTGAAGTCTTTGATGAATCTGTTGTAGTAACCAACATGGCCAAGAAAACTCCTGACATCCTTCTATTTTACTGGAGTTGGAAGTGTACTGATGACTGCAATCTTTGCAGGATCAACTTGAATGCTAAAGGATGAAAGGTAATGTCCTAAAACAACTCCCTCTTCCATAATCATATAATGCTTCTCACTGTTAAGAAAGAGGTTATACTCCTGACATCTTTTCAGAAGTTTCTCCAAGTTAGCATGCGCCTCCTCAAATGTGGTTCCATATGCAATGAAGTCATCCATATATATCTCCACACAGTCAGCAGAGATGTCAGGGAAAATACTGATTACCGCGCGCTGAAAAGTAGCAGGTGCATTGCACAATCTAAATGGCAAGACCGAATAAGAAAATGTTCCCCAAGGACAGGTGAACGTTGTTTTATCGTGATCTTCTAGTGATATCTGGATTTGGTTATATCCACTGAAGTCATCTAGAAATGAGAATTACTTTTTACGAGCAAGGTTGTCAAGCACTTTGTCAATGAAAGGTAATGAAAAGTGATCCTTTTTAGTGGCTTTGTTAATCTCCCGATAGTCCACACAAACTCTCCATTTCCCCCCTTTCTTTAGAACAATTACTAAAGTAGAAACCCACTGGCTGTCAAAAATAGGATATATAAAGCTAGCTTTAAGGAGTTTTTGTAACTCAGTCTTCACTATATCTCGCAGAGCAGGGTTAATTCTTCTATGGGCTTGTCTAATTGGTCTGGACTTAGGACTTATGTAAATCCTATGAGTACAAAGATTTTTTTCTAACCCCTTCATATCGATATAGTCCCATGCCAAGGCTTGTTGACTTTCTTTCAAAAGTTGGAGAAGACTAGTCATCTGAGATGTTGTGAGGTTCTTATTGACATTCCTTTGCCTAAGACAATTTCTACATTTTTTACTTTATCCAGCATCATAATTTCTACAAATGAGGGTGACTTTATCTCACGTGGTAGCAAGGTATGAAGGTGATCAGATGCTACAAGAAGCTTAGGTGAGGTTTTCTTGGGCAGTATGGTTTGGAGTGGACAGTTAGGAACATGACAAGATGATGCGTCATACTGATTGGTGAGAATCGCCACTAGTATGTCATCTTCCTCTTGTGAGACCATAAATGGATCTCTTCAAATAACCATGAGTTGTTGCACTGAATTTCCTTCAAGGGTAGCATCACCTAGATCTAGCCAGATAACCTGGTCAAGTTCAAATTGGGGCTTGGATGGAGAATCTAGAGTTAGTTTCTTGGTATTTATCCCATCATATATTGTCATTTTTCCTGAGCGACATGCAATGCAAGCATTTGCTGTGGCTAGCCAAGGTCTTCCTAAGATTAATGGATATCCTCCTAGAGTGGCTTTGGGAGACAAGATTATGAAATCTGAGGGGTAATCCAAGGAATCAAGCGTTACAATGATGTCTTCTACCATGTCATCTGGCTTAACAGTGGAATTATCAGCTAATTAGAGTATTGTAGGTGTTTCCCTTAAACCAATGATGCTAAGTCTCAAAAAAAATTCTATAGTCATTACATTGATGGATGCTCCTAAATCAATCAAGACATTCTGTATTTGTATACCATTGGACTTCCTGAATTAGAGTATTTAGGCATTAAAAATTTATTTAGCATGAGATCAGAAAGTTGCCCAAGGACATGGACAGTGTTAGGTTCTTTCTTCTTTCTACCAAGCTACTTGATACATGCTTCCTTGATTGCCTTATTATAAATTGGAACTTCTTTGAGGGTGTCCAACAAAGGAATTTGAACAGTCATTTGCTTAAGTTGGTCAATCAAATCAGTTGCAATAGGATTTTGTTTTGAGGGTGCTGATTTAACCAATCTGTGTGGATAAGGCAGATTTTTCAATACTAGTGTAGATTGTGGAATAGGTGAAGCAGCAATGGTTTGTTTCTCAGGTATTTCCTTAGTATCAGAAACTTCAGTTATTATAGGTTCCTTAGTGCAGGAAATGTAGTTCTTGATCTTAAGTGAATATCATTCACTTGTAGGGAATAAGCTTGCTGCTTGTTATTAGGATTTGGAGTTGGTTGTGCAGGCAATTGTGTTGGCTTCTGAGGATTATTATTGGCTGCAGGAGGTGGAGGCATAATAGCTTGCTACTAAGGTGGAGGCATAATAGCTTGGTGCTGATTAGGATGATTGGGTCCCCACTAAGGTTGCTATTACCAGTTACCATGTGGTTGCCGTTGGTTATTCTGTTGTGGTTGCTGATATTGGTTAAATTGTTGTTGGTATGGTTTAAATGGAGGCTTTTGCTGATAGGTTTGGTTATACTGTGGTTGTTGGTTAAACCGATTATAATTCCAATTCTATCCTTGAGGGCCAAAATTTTGAGGGGTTTGGTTTTGTCATTGACTGCTATTACCATAACGAAAATTATTCAAGGGGTCTTGAGGCATACCTTGTCTTTGAGCCCATGGTCACCTTTGAGAAATGTAGAAAACCTCTCCATTCTCCTCATCTATAACTTTAAATTCGGTGGGCATTGAATTAGTCTCCACAGAGGCAAGTGTTTTGCACTTACAATTCCTTTTCCTTTTTCTGCAGTGAGAGCAAAATTCAGCCAGCATAGCTTCTGCGTCCTCCTTCTTCCTTCTTTCTTGCATGCTGTCCAATTGAGTGGCAACATCATTTATGATGTCCTGTTTGAAATTAGATAGAATATTGGATAACTCCATCTTAGATACTCATGAACCATTGGAATTATGAGGTAAATCTTTGAGTCCTCTTTCTTTCTTCACAGTAGCCCTTGAATAGTTCAGACATATATTCTTTATATCAACCCAGTTCTTCTGAGTAATGTCTCCACCCGCCATAAGGTCAAAGGCCTCAATACTTCCATCATTTACACCTTTTAGGAAAAGATGTTTTTGTGACTCCTCATTCAACTGATGTTGTGTATTGCACTGCAAGTTAAACATAAACCTTGAGACATAGTCTTCCAAGGTCTCATCCTCCTTTTGTGACATTTTGAAAATGTCATCTCCCTTCAAATCATGACCCCTACAGTACTCCTTATATTTAGAAATGAACATATTGTTCATTGCATCCCAATCTGCTATAGCATTGGCACCTAACCCCATGAACCATCTTAAAGAAGCCTCCTTAAGAGTAGATGGGAACAATTTCAGCTTATGGGTGTTAGTTGTGTAATCATAGCTCCTATAGAGGATGTAAAATTCAAAAAGGAAGGTTTCAGGGTCTTCAGTAATAAGGCCATAAAATTTGGGAAGTGTAGAGGCAGATATGTTTTTCAGATTATGATTACCATGCTAAGTACGGATGGGGAAAGGAAAGGTAGGTTGAGCCATCCTTGGAGGAGGACCTAGTTGTCTTGGCTGATAAAAATAACAAGAGCAAATGGGTTGTCCTTATACTCAAGTTCAACAAAAAGGTAATTCAAATTTAGCGATCCTTCAGAGGATGATGGAAAAGATAGCTCTCCTTGGGCATCAACAAATGGATTTTCAAATGGTTCTTCTTCTTCTTCACTCTCAACTTGGGGTTCCTCATGTTCATGATTAAAAATATCAAATGGTTCAACCTGGATATTGCGAGGAAGGAATCTCCCATGATGGTCTCTCCTTCTATGCGTAAAAGGATTACTTAAAACTCAGTCCCAAATTATAAAAACTAGGAACATGAACATAAAAGTAAGTTTGAATTAACACCATTCCTGGCAGCGGTGCAAAAAATGCTTGGATAAACAATTGTCTCAGAAACCCATAGATTTGGATTGCTTATTTTAGGATTGGACACCCTAAATGGTTGCTAATTAGATCATTCAGTCTCATTTAATTATTGATCAGGGACGTAAACTTTGAATGACATCTGCAAAGTATATGCTTCAAACTCTCTTAATCCTCATGACTAATCCTATGAAATTTAAATGCATTGAGCTTCAGGAAATATATGCTAACACAAGTAAATGAGTTACTCTAGGAAAAAAAGTAATCACAGATAGGAATTACTCTATCCGCCTATGTTGCAGGAACAATCTACTAGTTCTGTTACTAGTGGCTGTAGGAACAACATATTTCTATTTTACTTCTAAATAAGCATGGAAACTATTCCTACTCTAACAAAGTAATTCACTCACCAATTTGGCCCCCTTGGATGAGTGAATAGAAACACAATCAAGATAAAATGATTGAACTCAAACTATGCATTCTATTCATTCATGGAAAATAAATACACTTGGATAGATAAAACAATATTACAGCTACAAAAGCTTCTATTCAGCAAAATCGACTAACTTGACTAACTTTACAACAATCATCTTATTTAAAGGAAAACTATAAATACTCCCTAAATCTAAGATCACTCCATTAATGAGGATCGTTACAGATACATAATGTCTTATAACAGAAATAACAGTCATTGAGAACAAGTCCTCCAAGAATATAGTATGTTGTGGGTCCTAGATCCGCGCGCTGCATTTAATAGAAAATTGTATTGACTCGTTCCTTATGCGAAGATCTTCATTACAACATTTGGGGTCAAATTTTGATGCCAATTTGTGACGACACTACCATTTGTGTGTGATTTTTGTATTTTTTTCCAAGTGCCCCTGATGCTATCATAATAGCGACAGTCCTATCGGAATTGCGAGACTCGCGTGATTATAAACAAAAAAAAGAAAAAGAAAGGCTCATTTCTAATTTAGCACGAAGAGGGCCTAACTATGGAAGGTTGGAATATTCATATATGAAGGTAGCCACGACTTGATCAGGTAGGCATTCAAGCTTTGTATTCTCATTAACTCAACTTCATTTTGATGGCATTTGTTGATTTAATGGCACAATATGAATGTTAATACTGGCATTGTTGGCATTGTTA
>MU225888.1:91566-104591 GCA_018584345.1 Thuja plicata
TTGAATCTTGATAGCAATATCACAATTTGACATGCCCCCAACTGTAGATTCCTTTACATGCATTTCAATGTGTGGTAAGGACTAAAAGTCCCAATCACAACTATGCATATGGTTTCCATCAAGTGCACTTAGGACGTTGCATTTACATGTACTGTGATTGACAAGTCATTTTGCAATTTGATTTGAGATGTTGTCTACATGATTAGTATGCTGCTTTTTATTTCAGTTATAATTAGTATGAATGGACAAAATAACCAACTAAACAAAATAATATGTTGGATTGACAGTGTAATATTTATTGATATAGCGTCGATGGCTTCGGTCAATGTGCCTATGTGTCAATGTGGTGTTGGCCCTTGTGTGTTGAAGACATCACGCACAACAAGTAATCCTAGGCGTCCATTTTGGGGTTGCCCAAATAGGAAAAAGGTCTGGATATGGAATTATATTTTAATGTTTAAAAGTAATGTGACAAGTTATAATCATTTTAGGAAGAACTGATGTAGATTTGGTATTGCAGGGAAATAGAGGATGTCAATAATTTCAGTGGGTCGATGAAACCACATTTACATCTACCCCATCTATGTCTATACCTGATGTAGGAAATGAGTGAAACTTGTGCAAGGTTCGAGAGGTAGCTAGTGCTGCCGAGATTGCTTCAATGGTGAAAGAAAAAATCATATTTCCACGATGCCTTCTTTGTGTAGTTTGTGCACTACTTTGTTGGGACCATATGCATAAATGTGATTAAGAGAGAGCTATTGTAGATACTGAAACTTTTTTAGAATTTCATGTAGATATGTTGGACATATTTTGATAAACTCATGACCTTATTGTTGTTTATGAATTTGTTATAATTTTCTATATCTTGGATGGGTTTTTGTAAATTTTATCCTTGTTCCTTTTAGAAGTGTATTGCTTGACTATGCACATTCATAACTGTAGATGAGGATCAATAATAGGGTGCCAGGAATTGCTTAGATCCTTTGGATCTAACCCCATATTTTCCTTCCTTGCAAGTTTTGGATCATACAGGAGCATACTGGATTCAACCCCAGAGACATTGGCAAGGATCACCCAACTTCATAAAAAAAGAACGGAAATAGCCCAACTTAAAATTAGAAGACATACAGACCTGTCTAGTGATCATATTGTGATGAGGGTGGAGTCTGATGCCGCTTCAACGACATCAGGCAGTGATGCAAAATTTAATATCTATAGTCATTGCAACAGCATCAGGCGCCACCTTCAACACATATAATGACTAAATAGGTCTATATGATGTCTTCTATAAATACATCACATTCCATATGGTGTTAGAGGGCCCATATGGGTAGAAATTCAAGAAAAAGGCTCAGGAGGTTGCTAAGTCTTTTGTACACCTTTTGCTTGGTAATTTGAAGCCATCAATGGAAACTTACAATCCTAAACAATTAGTATACCATTGATGGATTCATAATTATTAAGTGAAAGGGGGTTTTATGATCCAGAACCCCCTTTGGTGATGATCCTATGCAGTTCCACATAGACACGACACGTTCCTTAGAAGACTTTTAATCTCACAACAGCTGAGAAACATAAATATAGGCATCATGGTCACAATTCTTTGGAGACAACATAAACAACTAGAAGAACATATGTTGTTAGAAGGCCTAGATGGGAAGAAATTCAATGGTACAATTATGGTCTTGTAAAGATAAACTGAAATTGGAATTTAAAAAAAAGCTCATAATTATGCACAAACTTTTCCCAGCCTTGCTGAAATTCCAGTTCCACTTTATCTATTCAAGACAATAATTGTACATTGAATTTATGCCCATCTAGGGCCTTCTAACACTATATATTCTACGCAGCTGCACATGCATTCTCGATTCAGAGTGGGAAAATCTTATTTTGGATGCAAGGGAGAGAAGCCAAACACATAAAGAACATGCACATAAACACGATAGCTGGGAAACATAAATGTAGATATCACAACAAATGAGAAACATAAATGTAGATATCATGGTCACAATATTTTGGAGACACAACATAATTGAGTGGTATACCCAGACGATGCAACACAACCACTACTCCTCTAGTTCTAAGTTGGCACTGCAGGATCCAAAACCCATAGATAAGGAATAAATTTAGAGAGCGGAGGAGGAGGGCCATAAAGACCAAAATAATATAGGATCCCTATATTATTTCGGTCATTATGGCCCTCCTCCTCCACTCTCTAAATTTATTCCTTATCTATAGTTTTTGGATCCTATAGTGCCAACTAAGAACCGAAGGATTAGTGGTTGCGTTGCATTGTCTGGGTATACCACTCAATTATGTTGTGTCTCCAAACAATTGTGACCATGATGCCTACATTTATGTTTCTCAGTTGTTGTGTCCGAGGATCCCTTATGACCCTTTACGATCCCTAAAATTATATCTTAGAGATCTTAAAGTGTCGTAAAGGGTCATAAGAGACTCCTAGGAGGGGCCAGATGAGCTTCCACCTTCACGTGGTTGGCCCTGTTAAGTAGAGAATGTTAAACTATTCTCAAAACAAAGAGAAGCTCAATATTTTAAGGTCCCACTCCATAAACATGAAAAATATATATTTTTTTAAAACATAGCATACCGTTGCAATTGCGACGGTATTCAGTGGACGACCGATGCTAGGACACTACACGCGACGTCCAGATGTCAGAATAGTTTGACAGGTGGATGTCGCATGTACAACATCTCTGTCACATACCCATCATAATGGCGACAGGCATAATGTGTAACAAAAACATTCTAAGCCTCATAGCCAGTGCATATTGCGATGGTCATTACCATCACAATAATGACAGACATAGCTACTGTCGGTAATTCTGATACCAAAATTGCAACACAGGTCTGTGTCACTTTCCCAGCGGAATAGTGTCATAATTGTGACGCATAGTCGTCAAAAAGAGGTCTCAAATGTACTAGTGCTTGTAGCAACGCCTTAACTTGCTCAAGCGCTTACTTGACTTCTTCAACACAAAGGCATCTTGTAGCAACGACTGGTTTTGACTTCTTCAGCACCATTATGATGATCTTTAAATACGCCATGACTGATCCCTGTAAAATGATTAATGCACACACAACCTTCGATACATACATATTCACATCCTTAATATTATGAAGAAAGTGTTAAGTTCTAATTAATACTCTTGCAAGACATATGGCTACAGGAAGGAAACTACCCAAAAACATAGCATAGGCAAAGGATCATTCACTAGCATATATAATTACTGTATTCTGCCATTTCTATCCATCAGTTTTAAGAAAATATACCATGTTCTTCTATCATCCATTTTCCTACTTAATGTCTTTACACATATAAAATGTATATATAAAACCATAAGTCCATATATCTGTTTCACAAATAATCTGTTGAAAAGAAAATAGAAAGAACTTAGAAACATGGCCATTTAAGAGGCTCATCAACGAAAACTATTCCCAACCCAGTGAAGCCAAGGCTTGACAGTTTCCCAGGCTTGCCAAATACTTTTGGCAATAAAAGTACCCTGGATATGAATAGGGTTCTTCATAACTAGAAGGATTTGAAAGCCAATCCCCTTCCAAGAAGGCTTGTGCACGGGATACCTTGAAGAGATGCAATGTCGAAGCAAAATTTTCTAGGCCTCATTGCCTGTGAGACACCACACAATCCATTTCGCACAAAGGGAAAGACCTTTTTTCTGAGTATCTAAACAACCAAGCCCACCAGAGGCCTTAGGGAGACAACAAAATTCCCAAGCCACTCTGTGAAATCCATGATAGTCAATACCAGAAGCCCAAAGGAAATCCTGCAACAATTTATTGAGCTTCTGGTAAGAAGCTTTTGAAGGAGCCCAACAAGAGGAGTAGTACACATGAGTAGCGACCAAGACTTTGGAGCAAATCTGAAACTTCCCAGCAAGAGAGAGCATCTTGGTGATCCAATAGGTAAGCTTCATTTCAATTTTAGTTAAAATAACATTCCATAACTATGTACAAGTATCTTGAAAGGAAAAAGTGATGCAGGAGCATCTTGGGTTCTTGGAAATCCTTCTCAACCAAAAATATGTTTGCTTTTGTTCATTAGCTTGTTTGGGGGCTGCTCGGTGAAGTGCTCGGTAACTATTGTTGCTCGGTTACTTGTTCTATCTTACTTTACCGATAGTTCTCGGCGAATCTTGGTTCCTTGGTGGGTTCTTTCACCGAGTCATTTTTGTTGCTCGGTTATCTTCTTACCGAGTTATTCTTGTTGCTCGGTTATCTTCTTACCGAGTTGTTTATCTTGATCTGGCCAACTTCTACATTTAATTTTTGTGGCACAATTAATGTGGGGTCTCTCGTTGGGATATGTGTAGACCTAAATCTAGGTCTTTCTTTGAGAATTGAGTGCCGACCTCTTTGGTGGACTCTTGTATATATTTGGTTCTCTGTTCTTAGTTTAGGGGTATCTGTTTTAGTAGGAGTTTTGAGACTTTGAAGTTAAAGGTTGCTAAGTTACCTGTGTTAGCCTTAGCTGATTTCAATAAGGTATTTCAAGTTGAGTGTGATGCAAGTGGAAGTGCAATTGGAGCTGTGTTGACTCAAGAAGGTAAACCTGTTGCTTTCTTTAGTGAAAATTTGAATGATGCTAAAAGGAAATATTCTGTCTATGATCAAGAATTCTATGCTATTGTTCAAGCTATGAAAAAATAGAGACATTATTTGATGCCGAGTGAATTTGTGTTGTATACTGATCATAAGGATTTACAATATTTGGGTAGTCAGAATAAGTTGAATCAGAGACATATGAAATGGGTAGAGTATTTGCAGAGTTTCACATTTGTGATAAAGCATAAGAGTGGAGTTTCTAACCGAGTTGTTGATGCATTGAGTAGAATTGAAGTTCTTGGTTTTGATGACATGAAGCATTTGTATGAACATGATCTTGATTTTTCTGAACAAGGGAGAGTTTGCATAGCACCTATTCCAAATCAATCAAGTAATTATGAAGATTATTTCATTCAGGAAGATATGTTGTTCAAAGGTATTCAATTGTGCATACCGAGAGGATCAATGAGAAATAATTTGATAAAGGAGAAATATAGTAGTGGTTTGGATGGACATTTTGGTATTGATAAAATATTGATTTTTCTTAAGGAAAGGTATATTTGGCCTCAGTTGTAGAAGGATGTTCAGAAATGTGTGAAAGCTGTGGAGTTTGTCAAGTTGCAAAAGGAGTAAGTCAGAATACTGGTTTGTATACACCAATTACTGTTCCTGAGAAACCTTGGAGTGATATCAGCATGGATTTTGTTCTTGGCTTACCAAGGACAACACAAGGTAATGATTCCATATATGTTGTTGTGGATGATTTTCTAAGATGACACATTTCATACCATGTAGAAAAACATTAGATGCAGTACATAAAGCATATCTTTTCTTTAAGGAGATTGTCAGATTGCATGGATTACCGAAGAGTATTATCTCGGACTGAGACAATAAGTTTGTTAGCTACTTCTGGAAAACACTTTGGAAGAAGTTGGATACCGAGTTGAATTATAGTTCTACATTTCATCCACAGATTGATGGACAAACAAAGGTTGTGAACCAAAGTTTGGGTAACTTGTTGAGATGTTTAGTTGGAGACACACTGAGTAATTGGGATGTGATGTTGGCACAAGAAGAGTTTGCATATAACAGATCAATAAATAGAAGTACTGGAAAGAAACCTTTTGATATTGTTCATGGCACACAACTGAGAGGTATATCAGACTTGAGAGACATTGCTAGAGAAGAGAAAAGGAGTGCTGAAGCAAAAAAGTTTGCTGAGCTCATGAAGAAATTGCATGAGGATGTAAAACAGAAGCTGGAGAAAAGTAATCAGAAATACAAGGATAGTGCTGATAGATCAAGAAGACATAAAAATTTTGAAGTTGGTGATGCTGTAATGGTTCATTTGAAGAAGGGAAATTTTCCTATTGGAACTTATGGAAAATTGAAGATGAAGAAATTTGGTCCTTGTAGAATACTGAGAAGATTTGATAGTGGAAATGCTTATGAAGTTGAATTACCTGATGACATGGATATATCACCTATATTCAATATTTCAGACTTGTATGAATATCATAAACTTGATGAAGAAGTGACTGTACCGAGTGATTATCCTAAGAAACAAATAGAGGAAGTTGAACATATTTTGAAATAGAAATTTGGCAGAAGTACAAGAGGAAAGGAATACATGGAGTATCTGATAAAATGGAAGAACAAACCGATTGAAAACTCATCTTGGATTTCTCAATCTAAGTTGGATTCATTTCAGATTGGACCTGATACATGATTCGGGGAATCATTTATTTTAACCCTAGGCGTCTGACGTAGGAGAATCTTGGGTTCTTGGCAATCTTGCTCAACCAAAAATATGTTTTCTTTTGTTCATTAGCTTGTTTGGGGGATGCTTGGTGAAGTGCTCGGTAACTAATGTTGCTCGGTTACTTGTTTTGTCTTACTTTACCGACGGGTCTTAGTGAATGTTGGCTTCTCGGTGGGTTCTTTCATCGAGTCATTTCTGTTGCTTGATTATCTTCTTACTGAGTTGTTCCTATTGCTCGGTTATATTCTTACCGAGTTGTTTATCATGATCTGGCCAACTTATACATTTAATTTCCATGGTGCAATTAATGTGGGGTCTCTCATTGGGATATGTGTGGACCTAAATCTAGGTCTTTCTTTGGGATTTGAGTGCTAACCTCTTTGGTGGACTCGTGTATATATTTGGTTCTCTGTTCTTAGTTTAGGGGTATCCGTTTAGTAGGAGTTTTGGGATCAGATTGTGATAGAAGATTAAGTGTTGAGATATTTGATGGTAGGTCTATGACCTTGCATCTATGAAGATCATTCTGTAATTAATTTGAATATATATGTCCGAAACTGGGAAGGCCTTACAACCCGACATGTATTGAGTTTGATCAATTAACCAAGAGATATATGTTGTTTCTTCTCTCCTTGTTGTTATCTTCTTGTGTGTTGCGTATCTGCAAGATGGTTTGCTATTTGGGAGTGCTTTTGGCTCTGAGTACTGACCATCCTTGCATAAAAAAGGAATGCCAAGGAAACAAAAAATTTCCCCACTTTGAATCCTGGACCATCCAAACTGAGAAGACCAGTGCAGATCGGGAAGGGTAGATTTCTTGAAGCACAAGGTTTTATGCCACTAGATGGCAGAACTAGAGGCCAGGCAAAAAGTGTCTAAAAACTGCAAGGTTTCCTTGGTATTTTATTCATCCCCTTCAAGAGTGAGAAAGGAATCATAAAAAAAATGGCCGTTGACCAATTGTTGGGTAGAATCTGGTAAAGCAATCCCACGTAGATGGCCCATAGAAATGGAATGAGCTAACAAATAGCCAAAGCCCTCGGCCGCCAAAACATACAAGGAAGGAGCCAGAGGACAACCTTTCCGAATGGATCAAAAAATCCCAAAAGTAGAAGATTGTCTGCCATCAATGGTGATGCAAGTTGAGGCATCTTGAAAAATCATCTACACAGATTGAAGAAATCTGGGGCCAAAACAAAGAGCATGAAGCGTAGCTAAAATAAAAGGCCATTCAATATGGTCATAAGCTTTAACAAAATAAATTTTAAGAAAAAAGGGCTTTCTGGTGAGAATTACAAGCCCATTCCATACCTTCTCAAACCACAATGATGTTATCAAGAATAAATCTTGATTTGATAAAGCCCGTTTGCTTCAGCCAAATAATTTGGGGTAGGATGTGATGGATCTTGAGAGCCAGAGCCTTAGCAATGATCTTGTAAGATACATTGAGTAAGGTAATAAGCTGCCAATTGAAGATATCCTCTGGGTCCCCCGATTTGGGAATGAATTTAATATTACCTTTGTTAATGATCTCCCCTAGAGAATGGAAATGGTAGGCTTCGAGGTAGACCTGGTGCAGATCAGGACCAATGGCATCCTAGAGGGCTTTATAAAACTCACAGGGAAAGCCATCACATCTTGGGGCTTTATCATCATTAATGGAAAAAAAAGCTTCACAAAGATCCTGTAAGGTAAGAAGTTGATCACAGTAAGCACACTGAGAAGAGGAAACACATTGAGGCACAACAACAATGTAATCAGAAAGAGCTTGATTGCTGGTAGGAGAAGATCCTTGAGTGGAAAAAACTTGTTCATAATGACGAACAAAGGCATGTAAGACATCCAAAATCTCCGTGAAAAGGGATTGAGCTTTTTTAATTCTAGTTATGCCCACATTGGTGTGACGGGCGCGAAGAGAAACAAAAAATTATTTAGAGGCTTGATCTCTAACTTTTAACTAGTGCATTCGAGCTTTGATATGAGCACCTCTGGCAGCATAATTGTCTGCAACTTGCTTCTGATGACGTATGTTGGCAAGGTGGAGTTGTAGGTCTTGATTGAAAGGATCATGAGCTAAGGCCTTCATGGCAACATGAAGAGATTTGGTGTTGACATCATAAGATCTACGATGATATTTGGCAATTTTCCTACCATAAATGCATAGAAAATGTGTCATATGCCAGATGACATCATTCCACCATTGAATCCAGCCAGGTGATTGTGACGGTCGAGGCTCAAGGTTCCAAACCCAATGAATTATGTGGGCCACCGCGTAAGGGTGGTGAAGAACATAAGTATTAAAAAAAACTTTGTGGTGGTGTAACACCCCAAAATTGGCACCTTACAATTCTAATCAATTTTGGTGCATTTTCTCAAATTCTCCTTCCTAATTGACTTTAATTGACTTGGTCTCAAATGTAGAAAACCTGAATTTGCATAAATCTCACATTATATTTAATTCCTAAATTATCAAGGTTTATTAGCTAAAAATCCCTATGATTAATTAATTAAATTCTAAAAGTCCTGAGTGCTTTTAAATTAAATTAATTCCACCCCCTTTAGCTAATACACGTCAAAATGAATTAAAAGAATTATTTTCTTATTTGAGTGAATTATCCTCAAAAGGAATTCCATAATTCCATGTGAAAAACCACTCATGTGGCAATAATTCATGTTCTTTTAATTGAATAATTCCTTCAAAATTGTCTCACCTTCCTCCATGGAGATGAAGAGTCAGCCGTTTCTTTTCAAGAAGCTCTTCATCCTCTTTCTAGGATCTTCTATATTATGGACTTCATTTTCTTCATTTGAAAAAGGGGAAATTGGAGAGCATCTAAACTATAGTTAATTTTTGTCTTGATTTTCTCACTTTTCAAGCTTTATTGCATAATTAGCTTAGTGTCATTTAGATTAATAATATGTTGCATCTTAATGTAGTTTTGTTTACATATCTAATAGCTTAATTCCATCATCTTTTCAAGCTTTCTAGATTAAAATATGCATTTCAATTCTTTAATTATAATGACATTTCTCATATAGAGCAGTTTCCATTTCAATCTCTATCATGCTTTAAAATCCTCCATTTTAGAAATGGTCATGGTTGTTGGCTCTCGTTCTGAGAGTAAATTCGACACCCCAACTAAATAGGAGGCAACAGGTCGATTCAATCAAATTTTTTAAATGGATAATTCATGTTCATCTTTGCAAATTCGATGATTGAGAAAGGACTATGTTGAGTTTGTGCCTGATTTAGAGGTCACTTTCAAGCACACACATTTTGGCGCCCACCGTGGGGCAGGAGTATTCAATTCCTGGCCTCATATTATATATTTACTGTTGATTATATTTTATGTCATTTTTTACATTCACTTTGAGTCAAATCTAACTCCACCATTACATCTGGAACATCGTTTTGGTTTAAAACGACTACACATACACCTATACTCGCCCAAAAATTGAATCTATTGCATCAAACTTTTCCCTGAGAAGGCCGTACGGCTCTGCAATGAAGTTTTGCGTGAAATTTCCCACATACCCGTGTGAAGTTTTGCACTTCCTCACGCGAAGCATTGCAATTCCTCGCGGGAAGCCTTTTATTTCCTCGCGCGAGACTTGGGTTCAATTTTTTAAAATTTCACTATTTTGCAAGTACTGTTTCTGATTTTTTCTGATCATTCTAACATGCTGCTATTTTTTATCTTTTTGATTTTTCTGACAGCATAACAGTGGGCTGCAGGTCACTTGACAAAGATATAAACTTGCTAATGGTTTTCTTGCAGGACAGTTGTCGAAGATTATAACAAAAAAACATTGTGCTTGTTTATCACTTTCTTCACATAGTATAAATAGGGCCTTGTTAAAATTTCTTAGGAATCTTGATAGCAAAATAGGGGAATAGGCTCTTCATTACATGGAAGTGATGCCCATGGATGAATCCAAGACCTAGATGTTGCTAGCATGATGGAGACCTAGGGAAGCAAGGAAAGTTAACGAACCTTTAGCACGTTCACTTGTTAGGGGATTTTGCTCTTCTCTCTTTGAGAGAATCAGAAACCCAAAGGCTTGTGGATTTGGTGGAGTGAAGCTAGCTCGGTGATGAATATGTCTTACATGTTTGGGTAAGAAGAAAAGGTAGAGAAGTATGCTCTTCTCTCTTTGAGAGAATCAAAAAATTGGACCCTTGAATCCAAGCCAAGTTTGTGTTACCTTTAGAGGGCCTGCGAAAATTGAACCTCCGGGAATGAACCAAGTGAGTACACACCTATCACCGGTGATTCCACCTCACTATAATAAAGTCTACTTTGTTGAGTCCAAAGACTCCAAATCCATGGTAACTTCTTTCTCATGATTCTGACTATCATCTTGAGAAAGCCTTGTTTGTTGTACTGAGCGGCGCCGCTCCCAGCCTTGCTTGCAAGGGTGTATGAATTTCAAGTGTTGGTGTGGCTACGAGGCCCCAGCTCTGTATCAGAGGAACTGAAGGTTATTGTGAACGGAAGCCCACTAAAAGCTCTCTTAGTTAGATGCCTACCCGGATCACCTCCGAAAGAAGACATAATCTGTGCGCAGGGAGGGGGAAGAATCTCTCCTCTAGATTCTCGACATAGGTATGCACCTGGATGCTTGAAGTGGTATATGATGCTGGCCCCCACTTTAAGGGTAACCTTCGAACATATATACTTAGTCCTTGGAAACACCAAAAACACAGGGCCCTCTTGAGGGTGACACTGCTATGTGAGGTGCACGCATACACATAAGACAGCGGGGCACAAATTTTGTCTTCTCCACCATTTTTTTTGTAGGGATAACTAAGTGTTTGTTTCGAGTCTTAAACTATCCAATCATGATCAAACAAAGACTCCCATGATTTTGCCAAGTTGCTTTGTCCTTGGTAGAACTGTTTACGACTATTGCTTGCGTCACTATTGCTTGATTGAAACTTCATGCTTGTTAACGAGTGCTTGTCACCTTCAAACTGAGATTGCTGATCTGTATTATCATAAAACTGCGCTGAATCTGGAAATTCTGTCAATCAACAGTCCTGAATGTGTCTCAAAATCTGATTTTTGTCTCAAAAACTAAGTCTATTTATCAAAACCTGGAGTTTTCTCACACAAGATTTCAGAAACTGAGCACTTCCTCGCGCGAGCTTGCATTTTCTCACGCGCATTTGAGCACTTCCTCGCGTGAAACAACACTTTCTCGCATGAATCTGTACCTTGGTGTCCTAAAACAATGAGTTTTTTCCCGCTGACTGATATTTTTTTGTCTGATCTGATTTTTGCCTGAGGCCTGATTACCTATTTCCTTGTTGTCTGCAATCTGAAACTGGTTGTTTTGAGTTGCAAATTGACCAATTCTTACTCAAACTCGTCTTGTCTCTTTGTCTTTGTCCTATCTTTTCTATGTTTTTGTACCTTGTGACATGATAGTCACATCTTGACTATTCTAGCCATACTCTTGATGATTTGTGCCAGGTGCATTTCACATCTTGGTTGTTCTAGCCTATTATCTCCTTTTTGCTATTTCTAGAGACAAAGTTCTGAGTTGGATCTTAAGTCCTCCCTCGTTTCAATCTTCTTAGAAAGCGCATCAAGACAATCTTACATTGTCTAAAAGCAAAGAAGAGATTCTTAGGGCAACTTTATTAAAACAACTTCAAACTTTGGAATCTGAACTCCAATGATTAAAGAAGGAAAATAATACTTCATTTGACAAATCTTCCTTAAGATCAACTTGTCCTTTGCTATTTGATCATGATTATCACATCTCTCCACTTTCTTCCAACATGGATAAATCTTGGTATGACAATCCCATCTCCGATCAAGAACAATTTTATGACAATCCCAACTTTGATCAAGACCAGTTTTATGATGATCCCGACTTTGATCAAGACCAATTTTATGAAAATCCCAACTTTGATCAAGAGAATGTAGAGGAAGCTATGACAACATTAGATGAAATACTTTTCTATCCGCAAAAGAAGGATATTGCAAGTCAAGAAGTGTCTAATTATCCTTCAGAGAGAATCTTTACTCCTTTGGGACAATCTTATGAATCTATATTAGCAGAAATCCTTGAGCATAATCTCATCACATTGCCTCAAGCCACATCATATAGATTCATATTGTTGAGTCCCTATTGTGCATATAATCGAAGCAATGAGCATAAAACTTCATCTTGCATGGAGTTGAAACATAAAATCCTAAATCTCATAGATGATGGAATAATCAAATTGGAAAATACTAACGAATCATCTAGTGAAGATACTAATCTCAAGCATGATCAATATCAGGAATCCATGTCTAGTAACGGTTCCCATATCACATCTACTTCCTCCACCATTCCTCCATCTCCTAAAGCTTCATCATTTGTATCAAGGACTGAGCCTAATGCTGACTATGTCTACCCTCAGGGACTACCTCTAAAAGAGATCCAAGCTAATCAACATACAGATGCAATTGCTTCTCAGGCTTCAAAGATCATAGACCCCAAGCTTCCATGTACTTCAACGCTTATCATGCCTACTCAAAATGATACTCCATGAACCTATCAAGAATCCTTCATACAGACCAATACTCCTACCTCGTCCATAGAAGTGGCTCCATGTCAAGAGGAGAATCCACAATGTGAAGAAACATATATCAGTAATGATCAAGATCAAGACACCATC
>MU225888.1:155083-165189 GCA_018584345.1 Thuja plicata
TCATGGAAAATCATCTCAATTGTATCATTATCAAGCACCATTTGGAACCAATATAACCTTGTGTGCCTAACATTCCCATGAATGAGAGAATTTCAATTCAACTTACCTATATTTGTGTTAAACATTATTGTGAGTCTAATTCTTCACAATTGATAATTTGTTGTCTATGACCTTGTTTGCCTAAAATTACCATGGATAATTTTATTTTGTCTACTGGGAAATTGAAAAAAGAAGAAATCCAATGGCCCACCATCATTTGGAATTGTTCCAGTGTTTACTTTGAACTATATCCTGGATTAGGGCTGTCTTTGGGGCTCTTATTCACTTTTTATTGCTACTTGTTATTGGCACACTGCTTACTTTTATCTTATTAATTTAATATTTTGATTCAAGATTTCTCTCTTTCTACATTTTTTTTGGTTAATCATTGTAACCTCTAGTCTTGTGGACTTACCTTTGGTCACTTGGAAACATTAATTTAATTTCTTTCTATCTTTGATCTTGACTACAGAGTGCTAAGATTCACTCAATTTCACAATGTCAACAAACTTAGTATCTTCTTGGATGTAAAACTGCATGTCACTGCAATATTTCAATTTTATTTTTTGTTGCGTGAGAGGGTTCGTTGCGACCCAGCCCAATGCCCATCCCACCTTACCTTGGTCTTGATGCCAAGTTGGGGATCAAGAAGGGGCGAGACTAATCCTTTGAGGATGTACCAAGCCGCCCACAAGCCAAGTTCATCGGGTGATATCTAGGAAGGGAGTCAAAATCGGGACCACTGGGGAGAAAACCCAAGGTCCAAGCCAACTCTGCTACCTGTGCGAGCTAATATTTCAAAAAAAATTGTTGCTGACTGTCATGTACTTTTGTGTCCTTGGCATGATATGTGTTGAATTTTGCTCTGTCAAGTCTCTACCATGGTATCAATTGTTGCAACGTTATTATGGTAGCCATTATAATTCTCCATAGAGTATTCTTCTTTAATGACATGTATAGATTTTGCTTAGTATTGACTGGGGCATCCTCTTGGTCTAGTCTTAATTTGTCTTCATTGTCTTCTTTTTTATTTTGAAAACAATTCAGTTGCTGCCATTTTTGACATGGGATATGTCTTGTAAGAGGGCAAATGTTATCTTTGCATCAACTTTGCCTTCAAAAAGAGGAACTGCAAAGTTCACTCTTACATCATAGGGTACTAGATCCTAAAAGGGTTTTCTTTATGAAGAGGTGTAATATTTGAAACAATATTGGAGAAGTGTGCTGTCATCATCTGCCTTTGGTTGAGAAACAATTTGAAATGATTTTGCCATCTTAGATTGTTTGAACTGATAAGGAAGATATATTGAAAGTTGCGTCTAGAAACTCTGTTCCCTGTGGCTTAATCTCATTCAATGGGACATACATAAACATGACAAATTGCTTTGATAGCATTGATCTGAATTTTAGTGGAAGTCTGGTAGACAAATCTCTTAATTGCAGAAACTTAATGTGTTATAAAATCAATGAATAAAAAATAAAGAAATGAACACAATAAATACATATGATAGTGTGATGTAAATGGAGCTTTATTTGAGCCAAGGGTAATGTGAAAGAAGATAAGTGATCTCCAGGAAGATACACAAAGCTTGAAATTGCTGATTATTACATTTAGATGATAATTCCTTTTTGAATTATTTCTAGCAAGTAATGAACAATTAAATAATAGAAGATTGAGAGATGCACCTTGGAATCTAAAATGTAATTTGACATGTACCCCGCAATTAGCTAAGGGGGCTTCATGACATGAAACTCACGAGTCACAAAATGTTGAATTTAGGAATTATTACATGTTCATGTTTCATGGTTTGGGAGCCCTTTAGAATGGTTTTATGGGTTTAGATTTTTACAGGTAAAATGTATGCTAAAGCAATCACTTTGTTGGGTCTAGAGCACAAGTTAAGATTTCTAACACAATAAACCATATTAAACTCCGATCAACAATGGAGTTGTGCCCCTGACAAGGTGTCTTTATAGTTTTCTGGTATTTTCCAATATCTTGTCCTAAACTACAATTTGTTTTGTAATATCCCTGAACTAGAATGGCTGGAAATATACAATTTTTATAAATTTCTAATATTTGGAAACGAAGAAAAAGAACATTAACTGGAAATGAAAACAAGTACTCCAAACCCTTAATATATTTGGATTGACATGTTGAAGCATGCTCATAGTTGGAGCACACTCAACAGCTCCTAGGGGAATATCTCTCTGGGCATAGAATCTGTGTACTTCACTACATCTGGATTTACTTATTGAAGCTTGCTCATACTTGGAGCACACTCAGCAGTTCTTGGAGTGATTTGAAAATGGGGTTTCTCAGTGTGATAATGTTGCATCTTTACCACTCTATTTTTTCTATTGTTTTGGCTTTACAGACATTTTAGTGACATGGTTCTAATTCAAATTTTTATTTAGAAGATTTCTCAATTTTCACTGAATGACTATTTCTCCTCGATCATGAAATGGACATTTTTCATGAAATTTTCTGATTTATGTGTGCTTTGTCTTTCCCTTTCTAGTGAACTAGTTAATAGCATGTGGTGGTTGTAAGTTGAGCTTAGAGTGAAAGCATCATAATTCTAGTATTTCATTTACTCCGTGCTTCACTTACAATATTATTCTTGGACTTGCAGATCTTCGAGATGACAAACAATTTTTTGTTGACCACCCTGGCGCTGTGACAATAACTACAGCTCAAGTATGTGAATTATCCAAATAATTTTGAAGTCAAATTTACTAGTCCAAAATAACACAATTCATATTGCATGAATTTTTTGGTAGCCTAAGTTTCATGATACTCTAATTTTATCTTTCTCTATAATAATAGCCATATTCTGTCAATGGAGGAAATTTTTCACTAAATTTTCTACTTAAAGTCAAGAAGAGATGGTTTGTTGTCAATGAACATTGAATCATACTCCCTTTTCCACCACAAATTGAAACTTATTTCTAAAAATGAGCAAATAGAATTAAAATCACTTTTTTACCATCACTGTAAAGTCTATGCACATGTTATTTAAGTACCATGGGATTTTTCGAACTCAAACCATGGTATAAAATCGTGCTTCTGCCCATGTTTTCCCAATTAAGGATCTTTATTATCTTGTCTATTCCATTTCATACTGATGTAGAAGTCTATTAAGTCAGGGATCCTTATATTTTTTTATCTTATACACATGCATAAATTCAATAAAATAATCCTTTGTTATTTTCTTCTGAGAAATTACTAACCAATATCTCATGTTCCTCATGCATGTATAGTCAGCTGTAAAACTTTGGACACCTAGAGGTCCACCATCATTGAGCCTGTCATCACTTATTTGCTGGGCGTAAAGAAATAAAAAACTGGATATAAAGCAAATGCATGCCAGCATATTATCCACCAAACCTTCCATCTTTCTGTAATATTTTCTTCATTTGTCTTTTGTTATTACCTATGTTTCTAGGTTCTGCAGGAATCTTGGCTAGATCTAAACAGGTCCATACTGGGTTCTATTCATGAATCAGGGTTTGGCCCCTCTTTTCAAGTGATGTTCTATTAAGGGTAGTGGAACAACTAAATTTCTTTAACCTTCTTGTCGGTGTGGTATTTGCAGATACCATGGTTATGTTAGTCTTGAAAAGCATAAGCTATTGTTGATGTATTTAGAGTTTTTTCTTTTGACATCCTTTCAACTGTCTTAAGTGTGAGGACCATTCTGATTAATCTAAAATAATGGGTAAATATGGCTTAAATGGTTCCTATAATAAAATTTTGGATATGGCATCTATGAATACATTGTTAGATTAATCAAATAAATAAGCAGTAGCAGGTTAGACTAATTGAATTTTATAATTATTAATCAAATGATGACAATGAAACATTAGTACAATTTTCCCTTTCTTCTTCCTCTACATGTGTGATCTCCTCACTAATTCTCATTTATGCACTATCAACTTCAATAATTTTTCTAGACCATTCTTGAAGCCATACATGATTATCACTACTTTCGTTTGATTTTTTGGATTTTGCTTGATATCATCCTCATATTTGCTCGATCCCCCTGTCTCTACTACTATAAGTTTCTTCTTTGGCTTTTAAATCCTTAAGCATTTATCTTTTGAGAAGAATTGGGGATTGTAGCTTGTGTTTTGTGGTTTTTTTAACTTGGGCCAAACTTAGGTTTTGGCCCTTGGGGTTTTCAACTAGTGAACGTTACCTTTTTCATGACTTTAATCATTTTAAGCATTATATATAAAATAAAATGCACTTAGTCTATTGGTTATCTTTGTTCTAAGTCCAAATGTTGTAACCTTCACAGAAACATTTTTCAAGAGAAGTTTATCTAGTTTAAGCTCCACAGGGATAAGTGCATGGCTAACTGCATTGTCTTATGAAATCCCCTAAAATTTGAAACACATATTCAATCCACAACTTGTGCAAAAGGGCATCAGGCAGATCCATACAGGGGCTTCAGATGACATTTTATTTCTATACTTGAAGACTATTATGTCAATGCTTCATGAATAGGTCTACATTTCATTTCTAAAGAAATAGGGGCTTCTTCTTTACATCTTCTCTCTTATCAGAGTTAATAGTGAAGATCACAATGAAGCATCCTACTGAGAACATGTGTATCTTGTAATATTTGTGTTTCCTAGTTGTTTACTAGAGAATATATGGATTAAACTAATAAATAGTTGAATGTCCACAAATTTGCAAATAAACCTCCAAATGAGGAGTTCAAGGAAATTATATTCAAGTGTATCCATATCCAGCTCTAGAATAGGGCTCCATTCCATGACCTCCACCCACTGGACCAAGTTCAACATTATAAAATTGCCTCAAGACTAGTTGTATCACATATAACAACCAAGTCATCCAGGTAGGTACTAAACCCTTCTTGGGATAGCCACTCAAACAAACAACATTCAACTATGTCCATACTCTTGACAACAGTCTTTGGACCTTTGAGTCGAGCAATAGAATTGAACATCTCTGAGAGTGTTTTCAATTTCATTTGGCTACCATTGAGGAATATTGTTTCACTATTATTTGTGGAAAATTATTTCTCATTGCAATTGAAATCAGGTGGTATAGCCATCTGAAGAAACTGGTTTATTGTCCAAAATGGCCCTCCCTCATGCACCTTAAATATTGTTGGCCCAGGAAAACAACCTGAAGTCCACATGGATAACTGATACATGGTAGTTTTATTTATAAGGGAAATTAATGCAAGGTAAAATATTTGCAGCAAGAGCAATATCAATTGTCAGAGAAAAATTTGCATCTCCATAGTGAGAGTTAAACACTTGCTGATCCACACTTAACAGTATAGAAAGCTTGGCACAAGATTCAAGAGATTTTGGATTAAAAAAATGAAAGAAGTCACCATCGAAATCTGCACCAAAATCTCTTGAGTCTTGAGCCGATCTTTCTGTACTGTTAAGTGTGGCTCAGCAACTGTTTAACTCTCATTGCGGAGACACAAATTTTGCTCTGACAATTGATATTTCTCTTGCTGCAAAGCTTTTACCTTGCATTAATTTCCCTTATAAATAAAACTACCATTTATCAGTTATCCATGTGGACTTCAGGTTGTTTTCCTGGCCAACAATATTTAAGGTGCATGAGGGAGGGTCATTTTGGACAGTAAACTAGTTTCTTCAGATGGCTATACCACTTGATTTAAATTGTGCACTGAGAAAGAATTTTCCCTAAATAATAGTGAAATAATATCCCCCAATGGTACCTGAATCAACAGTCAAACTTTTGACAGACATCTGCCTAATGTTTGACATAAAACGGTCTATCTATCGACCAGTCTGTGTCAAAATTTAGTGTTGTGAGTTTGGCATCCTGGTCGGATAGGTCAAACATTTCGACAGACATTGGTCTAATGTTCGACACAAAATAATCTATCTATCGACCATTCTGTGTCAAAATTTAGTGTCGTGGGTTTGGCATCCTGTTCGGATAGGTCAAACATTTTGACAGACATTGGTCTAACGTTTGACACAAAATAATCTATCTATCAACCATTCTGTGTCAAAATTTAGTGTCGTGGGTTTGGCATCTTGGTCGTATAGGTCAAACATTTCGACAGATATTAGTCTAAAGTTTGACGAATAAACTTGTCATTTACAGATATTAATTTCAACCAAGTGTGGTGTAGAACATTCAACCTTAAGTACGTTGTGTCGAACGTTTGACTAGAAAAATAGCAACGAAATCATTTATGGATCGTTTGACCAGTATTAGTAGAAAATTAGACGAAATAAAGGTCAAAAATTGACCTCAAATGTATTAGTGCATGGTCATGTTAGTTAATTTTGGAGTTTTCCAAATCATAGGTTAGCATAAGAAGCTAACTTTATGGGAATATTTATGCAACATTCATGTAAAAATGCAAGAAACATGAAAGTTTTGACTAAAATATTATGTAAATTCTTTGAAAGATTTATTCATTAAGTGCATGACATTGACGATTACATTGGTGTTGTTTCTTATATCTATTACTTCCATTGATTGTCATAGAAGATATATTTTCAAAACCTTTTGATGATTTGTCATATGTGTCATACATTATCTTAATCAACCAATGTCATAGTACAATCAAAGGAGAAATGTGATATAAGGAGTTATTAAGTAAAAGTTATTTATTTCAAAAAATATAAGTGTAAGTCTTAGAAGGTTTGGTTGTATAAGGGAAATATCACATCTCATAATATGTCAATGATTTGATAATCACAAAGATCCTTTTAATTATTTATTCATTTATTTGATTGATATGAAGAAAAATCACAATATAATTGGAAGTTAAATTTAATATAATATTTTTGAAAAAATAGCAAAAAGAAGTAATGCTAAAATTGAAATTGTATGTTTTGGAGTGATAAGGTTAATGTGTTTTATGAAAATGACATCTTCAAATTTGATGGTGTTTTATTATGTCGTTAAATATTTATATTCTCTAAGTCATTCACATTATGTCTCAAAAAAAAATATTAGAGACTCACATGCTTGTATTATCAAAAAATCTAATGAGATATAAAATGGATAAAGTTTAACAAAGAGATATATTGGTGGTTGGAGGCATTGAATCTTGGAGGAATATTATCATTTGGATCTAGTGTAGCTAGCATCTATGGTGGTACAATTGTGAATAGTTGAGTATGTCTAAATTTATGAGTATTATTTATTAATTAGGATATTTTGATATGGTCTCCTATAGTATTTCCTATCTAATAATGTCAAATTTGTGAAGAAAAAGGTCAAAGGTTGGAACAAGATTTCCTTTGGGAACATATTCCATAAGAAGAGGGCTTTCTCTTTGGGTCTAAAAGAAATAAAAGATTAAATCAAACAAGGATTAAAAGATTTTGATACCTATAAGAAGAAAAGAGAATAATCTGGAAGTAAAAATATGAGATTGAATAGCTTGTTGAAGGAGACAAGAATACTAATTTCTTTCATCAATCCATAATGAAGCACATAAGTAGGAACATAATCAAGAAATTAATAAAAGAATATGGTACCATTTTGACAGAGAGTGATCCCATAATAGTAGGTTAGAAATTTTCCCACGAAGAAAAACTGAGCAGATGAATTTTTTTCTTACTAGGCCCCTTCGATCGAAGCATACCCTTTGATCGAAGCCTTCAAACTACTTCGATCGAAGTGACTTATATAGGGGGCTTTGATCGAAGCCAATGACGTAGGGTTCGATTGAAGTACCCCTTCAATCGAACCTACTTTTAACCAACTTTTCAAAAAATGGTTAACAAGTCCAATGTGATAGTTGTTGTGTCACATTCAATAGTTGCTATGGGCTCCACAGGAACTTCTAGTGAACACACGTGGCCGAGGTGGCAATTTTCGGCAACGATCGTGTTATTTTGCTCAATAGATCGACACTACTCGGTACCAGGTGCACTCATTTCTTTTCTTTTTGTTTATTTTTTCTTCTAAATTGTATGTTTTTTTTAAAACATTTAATCTGTTATTAGAATTTAAATTTACACAAGTATATATTTTTGCTTTCTATAGTTTTTAGAAAACCTTATATTTTTTGTTTTTTATATATAGTTTTGTTTTCATTACACAACCTTAGAAAAACTTTAATATTAGAAATTTAAAAATTAATTTTTTTTTGAAATTCATTAGAAAATCTTAGAAAATATTAGAAAACCTTAGAAATTTATTTACGCGGGTATATATGTTTCATTTTTGTAGTATTAAATTATTGTATTATATGTTTTTTTATAAAACTTTAAAAAAAATTATAAATTCTTTAGAAAACATTTTAAAACCTAAGAAAACCTTAGGAATTTATTAGAAAATATTAGAAAATCTTAGAAATGTATTTACACAACTATATATGTTTCATTTTTGTAGTTTTTAATTATTGTATCATGTGTTTTTTAGAAAAACTTAGATTTTTATAAAGCCATTAAACACACACACACACACACACACACACACACACTCTCTCTCTCTCTCTCCATGGATGTGTGTATGCTATAATTTATTTGATTTACTTGTTATAAATTAGGTGACATGTATATGTTATTTGCAATCTAATTTAGGTAATATGTATTCATATTAAATTTCCATTATTTAAACGTGTACGTATGCTAGATTTTAATACTATTTATAGTTAATGGCATGATTTTATATCAAATTTGTTTGCATAACACTTACATTATTTGTAACAAAACATGTTACCCCTTCAATTTATACATGTGACATAATAATAACATGTATTTTATACAAACATGTATATGAGTCAATTGCATAATCTCAAACTAATTCACAATAGGTTTCCATTCAATTTTACTAAAAAGTAGTGTTATGTACACACTTGTTGCAATACAAACATAAACATATTTCACACATATACACATTGACCACACAATACAACCATGATATGAATTGACATTTATGAAAGTGATTGGTATACATATTCTTATTATATAAAATATATGTAAATTGAATTTGTATGGTGTATATGGAATACAAATCAATCACATCCAACTAAATGATATAAATACCATTCAATCCCAATGCACACAAACTATGACATACACCATACAAATTCAATTTATATGTGATGTAATCATAAAATAAATATTATAGAAATAATAAAATGTATGCAAGCCAATGATATAAATGTCAAAGCCTAGTTCACATTAGGTCACCATACAAATTTAATAAATAGTATACCTATGTGCACACTTCATGCAACACAAACATGAGAATATTATGTGCATAAACATTGGCCACACGATGCAACCTTAATATAAATTGACATTTATGCAATTGACCTGTATACATATTATTGTCTATATTAAATTTTTATGTTATGAATACATGTGTACATTGAATTTGGTATATGGAATTCAAACCAAATACATACAACTCAATGATGTAAATATCATTCAATCCTAATACACAAATATGCGACATACACCATAAAAATTCAATCTACACATATGATGTAAACATAACATAATTTTATATAAACAAGAATATGTATACAAGTCAATTGCATATATATCAAAGCCTAATTCATATTAGGTTACCATACATCTCTAATAAAATGTAGCGTTATGTACGCACTTGATGAAACAACACTATAAAAAGAATTTTGAACAGATACACCAATGTCACACAATACAACCTTATTATGAATACATATTTATGCAATTGAATTGTATACATATTCTTGTTTGTATCAAATATAAAGTAAATTTGTAAGGCGTATATGAAATACAAATCAATCACATACAACTCAATGATATAAATGTCATTTTAATCCTAATGCACACAACATTCAACATACAACTTTAATTTACACATATAATGCAATCATAAGATAAATTTTATATAAACAAGAATATGTATGTAAGTCAATTGCATAAATATCAAAGCCTAATTTGCTTTAGGTCACTATAAAACTTTAATAAAAAGTGGGTGCTATGTACACACTTGATGCAAAACCAACATAAAAGTATTATGCACATATACACATTGACCACACAATACAAATTTGATATGAATTTGTATTTATGTAATTGACTTG